>JAQQAE010017845.1:0-11352 GCA_029823295.1 Pseudamia nigra
TAGGGTGAGATGGAGGCAGATGATTCGCTGTGGTGACCCCTGAAGGGAACAGCCGAAAGGAAAAGAAGAAGAAGACAGTAGATATTTATCCTCAACCTCTGTAAGGATCATCATTCTGGATCACTTTATCCAGAATATTGTCCGTATGTGGATCAAACTTTGTGGTTTGATAGAATCTATTATGTTGTTATCCTGTGTTTTTTATCTAAATTTTCTGGGTGTTATTTGTGACATTACAAGGACAAATGTTGAATTTGGTCCAATCTCACAATGGTGAAGAATCCTTTAAAAATCTTCTGGATTGAGACAATGATTCACATCACAACCATGATCTAAACTAGAAAATGTCCAATCCCTGAAGAGATGGCGTGGGGTTGCTGAGTCAAAATAGTTGAACTTGCTGGAAAAGTGCAAGAGTTAAATGAATCGTTCAGTGGAGTAATAATTAAAGGATCAAGAACTGTCCTTGCCATGGTAACCACACATTCCGTAAGAGTTCTCCATTCATTTCCTATGGGGAAAAATGTGTCCAAAAAGCTTAATATTTTAAAAATGATAAAGGTTAGAATTATGAAAAGCAACAGCAGAGATGAATTGGTCAAAAAATGTAAGAGTATTACATGATAAAAAACACACGGAAGTGGAAGAATATAGAATAAACTGAAGACAACAGTAGTGGGATTACTGCATGACTCAGCAATCCCACTAATAATTAGTCCTTGTGCCATTTCTGACCTATCGTGAACATTTCATCCAAATCTGTTCCAACTTTTCGAGTAATGTTGTGAACAAACAAACGGTGGCCAGATCTGCTTGAACATGGTTAAGATGCACGACGGGATCCTCCAGCGTGCAGCATTTAGCATTAGCGTAATGTGAAGGCGTTAAGGGTAGGGTTCGATTGAAGCAATTAAGCAAACTAAAAGTTCGTCATTTAATCACGCGAGCAGCCATTAATGCAGATGTAGAGACCTTTAGCCCCGAACAGGAACCCGATTTTGCGAGTGCAATCTGTATTCAGTGTGAGCTGTAGAGTTATACCCAAACATATGTGGACGTCCAAGGATCCATACGGCACAGAAGCACACTCATTCATCTGTCCAGGGCACTAGAGGACGTTATGGCTGCACAAAGACTCAGACTGTGCTTTTTCACTTATTCTGATTCTATGTCATGAAAGCGAGCGTATACAATTCTAAATCACAAAATCAACCACAGGTCTCTGTTGTGTTTTTGTCTCTGTTTTATGATTTACATTATTGTCTCTCTCTCTTTTTGCATTTTTAACCCACTTTCATCCTCTTGCATCCCATCATCTTTTGTGTGCTCGATTTCTTTGTGCATCTTTTACATCACCTTCATCCTGTGCATTGACCCTTTTTCACTGTTTTGGTGTTTTCTGCATCTCTCAAGTCCAATGATCTGATTTACACCAATTTCATTTTTTATGAATTTTATGTCTTCAGCAGCTTTTATAAATGCAACTTTCACATTATTTTTATCGCATGCATCTTTTACCTTGTGGTGTGTTTTCTGTTGTTCTTTAGTGTCATTGTTAGTTTTAATTTTTTTTCACATGATTTTGCTCCTTTTGTGTGCTGATGTTGTTGCACATATTGTTCATTTTATCCCTTTTCTTGGCTGTTTCATTCATTTGTGTTCATTTTGTGGATGAACAAACATTTTGTTGCCAGTTTTGTTCTATTCGGGGCTGATTTTGCTCTTTTTTTAAGTAATTTTCTGGGCATTTTGTTCACGTTGTGGTTCATTTTGTTGCTTACTTTGTGCATTTTTGTGTATTTTGTTGCACATTGTGTTCATTTTTCTTCATTTTCATTTGTATTCCCTCACTATTGTTTTGTCCCCTTCATTTAGTCCATTTCAGCCTTTTTATGCCTTGTGCTTTGGGTTCTTTACATCTTTTTGTGACTTTTTCATCTTTTTTTCCTCAGTAAGCTCCTTATTTTTTTAATCATTTTTATTAATTTGCATTTTTTCATTTTTGCATTTTTTTGTATATTTTAACTCAATGCATTGCTTTCAGCTGCTCTGTTTTCACTGTGTTGCGAATGATCTTTTTGAACCTTTCCCATTATTTCCAGATTTTACTTCAGAGCGTGTTATATTTTTCATTATCGTCTTTTATATTCTTTAAGCTAATTTGATCTTGTTGTGTCTTTTTCATTTTTTTATTTCAATGAACTCCTAGTTTCATTACATCATTATTATCTAGTCGCATTATTTTAAGGTCTTTTGTGCATTTTACGTCTTTCGACTGCTTTCAGCTGCTGTCTTTTTGGTCTTTTTTTTCATCTTTTCGATCCTCTTGCAGTGTTTATTTCCTGTCATCTCACTCAGGTTTCTTTTGTCTTTCTTTATTTATTCCAAACCACAAATAACTGCTGTGTGTTATTTACTTATTGCATCCTTTACGGTTTTTTTTTAAACCACAAAAAAATGATCTGGTTTCTTCCATTTTTACTCCTGAACCGAAACAAAATCTATAAACTCAGATGTGATGATTTGACATTTAGTGTAATAATTATCAGTGTGAGATCAACATTTTTTTTTCAGGTTTTTGTCCAACGCGGTTAAGCACATACATATAGTAGAGGTTTCAAGGCCTTGGTGAAAAGAGGAAAAAAAAACATCAGAGCATTGGAAAACATCTTGGCAATAAAGACAGATTGGGACCAAACTAATCAACAATACCCCCTCCATCCCCAGCCCCCTATCCTCACCCCCCTTATGCCACTGTCCCTTTGATTAATCAGTAGGCCTCAGCACACTCACACACACTCACACACTCCTCCCAGCTGCAGGTCAGATTACCAGGCTGGAAAATGACCAGCAGCGTCCGCCAAATGCTGCTGAACGGGACCGGCTGCAGCTCAGTGAGTCGCACCAACCTCACTGAAACTAGCAGCATTTTACAGCATTTCATTTGACTGCATCAGGGCTTGAACGTGTCCTGATGCATGTCGAACAAATCGACAGAGGCTTCAATGTGACAAAAATACAACATCAACATCTGTAAAAGTCTCACATTTGGATTTGTCGGGTCTTAAATGTCACGTTTGATCTAATGCTACATTACTGAGCCTTAACACTGTTAATTTTATTTTTTGTTAATACCTTGGTCATTTTTGGTGACTTTTTGGGGGGTTTTTTTTTGTGAGTTTGATTTGTTCGTGTGCTGGTTTTCTTTTTTTTCTAGATTTTTTCTCTATTTGGGGGTGATTTTGTTCCTGTTTTGTTGATTTTGTTGCTTTTATTGTTCATTTTAGTTCATTGTAAGGATGGTTTTGTTCATCTTTTTAATTTTGTTGCCTGTTTTGTTCTCCGTGTGGATTCTGTCATTCATTTTTTTTAGTCATTTTTCTTCATTTTCTAGAGTATTTTGTTCATTTTGGGTCATTTGTAAAACATTTGTGGTTCATTTTCTGGAGTATTTTGTACATTTTTGGTCACCTCATTGATGATTTTGTGCATTTTTGTTGCTTAGTTTGTGCATTTTTGCTAATTTTGTGGATGCTGTTGTTCATGTTTTTCATTTTGTTGCTTATTTTGTTCTATTTTGGGATTATGTTGTTCCTTTTTTATTCATTTTTTGAGATTTGGTCAATTGTTTTGTTCGTTTTTGTTGCTCAATTTGTTCACTTTTGCTCATTTTTTGCATTTTTTTTGTTTTCATTTTGTTGCCTATTTTGTTCTATGTGTGGATTCCATTGTTCATCTTTTTAGTCATTTTTCTTTCTTTTCCGGTGTGCAGTATGTTGATCATTTTGGGTAATTTGTAAAACATTTTTGTTCATGTTTTTTTGATTTCTTTGTGCATTTTTATTTATTTTGTTGCTCATTAATCATTTGCTCATTTTTGCAGATGGTTTTGTTTGTCTGTTTTACTTTGTGGCTTATTTTGTTTTATTTTTGGAGTATGTTGTTTCTCTTTCATTCATTTTTGTTCATTTTCACGGGTATTTTGTACATTTTTGGTCACTTCATTGATGACGTTGTGCATTTTTACTGCTTTGTTTGGGCATTCTTGTTAATTTCATTGCCAATTTTGTTAATTTTTGCTCATTTTGTGGATGCTGTTGTTCACGATTTTCATTTTGTTGCTTATTTTGTTGTATTTGAGAATTATATTGTTCCTTTTTCACTCATATTTTGTATTTTGTTCTTTTTTGTGATTTTATGCATTGTTTTGTTCATTTTTGTTCCTCAGTTAATTCACATTTTCTCATTTTTTGGATTTATTTTCATCTTTTTCATTTTATTGCTTATTTTCTTCTATTTGTGGATTGTGTTGTTCCCTTCACATTCATTTTTTTAAATTTTCTGGGCATTTTGTGTCATTTTGTGAATGATTTTGATCATCTTCACTGCTTGACTTTGTGCCTTTTTGTTTCCTTTTTGCTCATTTAGTTCTTTTTTGCTCATTACAATTATTATTTTATTCCCATCATAATCTTTAAGAGAAAAGCTGCACCATACAAAATGAGTTACCTGATGCTCTAAATTTTCAGATACAGATGCCTGACTGAAAATATATAAATGACTCAGATTTCGGCTCTGATTTCGAACACTGCAGATGAAAAGTTTGTGAAGTTACAAACAGCGCTCAGCAACTTTTCAGTGCAGCAATCAGTGGGGGCAGGCTGTGTTTACACGTCTGTCTAAATACTGTTAGAGTTTCTAAAAGGCCTGTCTGATACTGCACAGATTACAACTAGCGCAGTTTAACCACAGCTGGCATTAGAGTGTGCAGTGCTTTAGAGTTCAGGCTAAAGGTGGATTTAAATGTTGATTTCCTTTGGGTTGTTCTTCGTAAGAACTTGTGCTGCAATGTATTCAAGTAGCTTCATGGACTACACAAAGTGCTGACAATGACTGGACTACAAATCATCTGGCTAATTACTGCGGCAAATAACATTATCAGGGTATTTGTAAATTCATAAGTGTCTTTTACTCGGACTTTATGTCTTTTTCAGTTTAAGTAGGAAAACTGTATTATTAGTCTTCATCAACTCTTTACTTGGCCAGTTAACGTATCCCATCTGGAAAACATGGTGGGACTCGTCTGTTTTGAATGCTTATCCAAAAAATCTGTTTGTGTCCCCATCCATAATGGTTAAAAGTAGATAAACATTTCTTTGAAGCATCCATCTGTACTAGAGATTATTGTTGTATCTGCTGCCACTCACCTAAACCTGCATATGACATGCATTTAAATCAGGGGTCTCAAACTTATGCCAGGAGGCCAACACCCTGCAGGTTTTCTCTCCAACAAGTAGATTTGACTGATTAGCTCCTCCCTCCTGATCCCTGATCAGCAAAATCACCTGGTTTAGTGACTGGTTGGGTAGAAAACCTGCAGGGTCTCGGCCTCCATGACACGGGTTTGAGACCCCGATTTAGAGAATGCTCTGTGTGCATGTCCAAAGAATGTCATTGAAACTGGAATCAGATGCTCGTGTCCTATGTGTCTTTTTGGAAAGTGCTTCATTCAGAAGAAGAGCTGATTCTCTTTACATGACACCTGTCAAATCTGCAATACTGTCAAATTTGGAATAATAAGGAATGATTACATGTGAACATAGTCATTGACCGTGTTGATATGAGAACCAGTTTCACCTTCTATTATGGATATGGGATTCTCCATGCAGGCCTCATCTAAACAGTATATTCCACTTGGATATCTGGGGTCTTTTCCCAAGTATGATGTGTGATATGCTGGTGTTACTCAGGTTATTTGGACATGAAAACAGCTCATTCAGAAAATGTGTTACATGTTGCGGTCAAAAGACAAATATCCTCTCTGGTACAGATGGACACCCTGAAGTGAAGTCCACAGCTCATGCACATCACGCACTAGTCGTGATTGGAAGAGCTTCAGATATGAACAAATATCTAAAAGTTGTCTTTTTTTCAGCACTGTGTTTGAAGGAATCAAACAGGGAGGTTGGATTCACACAGTGGAGCATCAGCAATGAAAAACTGTTTACCATCAGACACTGAGCAGCTACTTGTACATCAGTGGAGGATTCATTTCCATTGGTCATTTACACAGCTTCTTCTGAGTTTGGTCTTTTTTGGAATAAGGGTAAAACAGAATATTGTGCACATGTAAACATAGTTTATTACAACGCTTGAGTCAGTGATTATGTGAACATGTACACCAGTATTCCAATAATATCCCAAATATGCTGAATTTTACAGGGGCTGCATGGAAACCATACTCTTGTTTGACATTATAAATAAGGTCTCTATATGTATTTTATGACCCTTGCTGCCATTTTCACTTGGTGCACTATTATTTCCCTCCAGTCATTTCAGTTGAGAAGCATGACATTAGTCTTCACCCACTTTTGGAACCAAGTTGTGGCCTAATGGAGAAGAATTGCTTCCTGTTCCAGCCTCCAGTCAGACTCAGTCCTCTTACAAAAAGCTGTCAGATTTGTAACTTTCAGGTCAAGTTACAGTATCTGCCTGAGTGTTTGCCAAGTTAAAAAGTACTTTTTCGGTCTGACACATTCTATTGGAGATCATCCAAGGCTGTAAACAAGTCTTGGAGTCAGCATTGCAGTAGTTATAAATAGATATGAGTATCATGTGTCACACTGTAGGCAGTCTGGCTTTACATGAGAGAAAACATGACTGCTGACACACAAGGCCAGGATGTGAGGTTTTTACAGATACAAGGCTCTGAAAAACAATTGCACTTGTACTAAACTGTTTGTTCAAACTGTTTTCTTGTTGAGGGTCATTGTTACTGAATATTTGAATTCTATAGAGCGTTGTACACGGTGGTTTCAAATGTTCTTGGCAGTCAATCAACAACTAAACAGAAAATAAGAAAGAAAAGACCAAATGATCCAATTAATGTTTGAAATTAACAAAATAAGGCAAAAAATGAACAAAATAATCAAGACACAGAAAAAAAGATCAAAAAAAGAAAAAAATGAATTAAAATCAAGAAAGCAAACAAAAAGAGCAAAGTGATAAAACAAAATGAACAAGAACAAAAAAATTCAGGTTTAGGACCCTGACCCCCTAAAAAAAAATCAAAAACCTAAACATATATTAAACACAAGACACAAAATTAACAAGAAGCAGGACAAATAAAAATGTTCAGAACTGAACAAACTGATCCAAAGGAGCCAAATATTCAAAATAGGAACAAAAATGAACAAATAAATAAACAATATGAACAAAGTGTTTCCAAAACAAACAAAAATGATCCAAGAATAAGCCAAATCTACAAGACACAGAACAAAACTGAGCAAAAGAACGAGCAATATTAAAACATGACCAAGAAGATGACAATACGTATGTAGCAAAATGATAAAAACAAAAATGCAAAGTTAAAAAATGAACACACTGTGGAGAAAGGGAAGAAAATCTCCAGAAAATAAAAAAGAAATTAAAGTTAACAAAAACCAAGATTAATAAAAGGGAAAAATAATTAAGAAAATAATAAAAATGATCAAAAATGAAAAAAAGCTAAGCATAAGAATCGAAATAATGAACAAAATAAGGAACAAAATTTATCAGAACTGAACAAAAAGAAAATTTACAGAAAAATCAAGAAAATGAAGAAATATGACAAGAAACTCACGAAAAATGAAAAATAATAAATTATATAAATAAAATATCCTCAAAATGAACTAAAATTATCCATAAATTTTTTAAAAATCAAAAGCACAATGAAAATGGTAAAAATAAAAAAACCTGAAGAATAATTTCAACAAAATAATTGAAATAATGAGCAAAATAATTTTTCAAATGACAGAAATACAAAGAAAAAGAATAAAAATGAACAAATAAAAAAACAAAACAAACAAAAGTATTAAAGATAAAAAATAATCAAGAAAACTATAAAAATGATGAAAATAAACAAAACTCGTCAGAACTGAATTAAAATGATAATCACAATGAACAAAATATTAAATTAAGTAAATTAGCAAAAATTAACAAATTGCAAAACAAAATGAACAAGAAGTATCCAACAATGAAAGAAAAAATCAAGAAAACAATAGATACATTCAAAAATAAATAAAATGGACAAAAATTATAATCAAAGTTAAAAAAAAATTCACCAATGAACTACAAAATTATCCAAAAATGAAAGACATAATTAAGAAAACAATTAAAATGTTCAAAAATCAACAAAACTGTTCAAAACTGAACAAAAATGCTAATCAAGGTTAACAAAATGCTCAACTAAGTTCGCAAAAATGAACAAACAAATTAACAAAATATCCGCAAAATGAGCAAGAAGTATCCAAAAATGAAAGAATTTATCATGAAAACAATTTTAAAAAATCAAAAATAAACAAAATTGGTCAGAACTGAACCAGAATTAGAATCAAAATGAACAAAAAATTCAAGTAAATTATCAAAAATGAGACAAAATGAACAAAGTATCTACAATATGAAAAAGAAGTATCAAAATGAAAGAAATAATCAATAAAATAATAAAAATGACCAAAAATAAAACAACTGGTCAGAACTGAACAAAAATGATCATCAAGATGAACAAAAAATTCAAGTAAATTAACAAAAATGAACATATGAATTAAAAAATGAACTGGAAGTATCCAACAATGAAAGAAATAATCAAGAAAACAATAAAAAAATCACAAATAAACAAACCAGGTCAGAACTGAACAAAAATGATAATCAAGATGAACCAAACATTCAAGTAAAGTACCAAAAATAATTTTTTAAAAATTGAACAAAGTATCTGCAATATGAACAAGAAGTATCAAAAATAAAAGAACTGATCAAGAAAGTTGACGAAAATGAACCAAACAACAAACACAATTGCTGGCCTGAAACCATGAACGTCTCATGCCATGTTCACTGACCTGCCCACCCTCAGGTCCCTGCAGCAGCACAGTGTGTTGTCAGTGTAAACCTGGTATCAGTCAGTCACCTGTGACCTGCCTCTGACCTCTGTGTTTGTCTGCTGCTGCTGCTGGTTCTGGGAGCGGACATCTCCACCGACGTGCCCCGGGGTTACTGGGCCCTGCACTCGGCCTGGTATGACTCAGAGACCCAGGGGGGAGGGAGGGGCTCCGGAGGTCTGGGAACGTCTGAGTGAGTGGTGGGTTTCTGCAGCCTCCAGAGGTCAAGGAGGGCCCGGGGAGTATGTGTGTGTATGGGGGGTGGAGATGGGGGTGGGGTAACCACGGGTCAGAGCCAGTGGAGCTCATCGGTCAGTAAAACGTGTCCCCTGGTTGAACCCTCCATGGCCGCAGCTTGACCATTGATTTTTCCCTTCTCTCTGCTTTTCCTTCGACACACACTGCTGTGTATCTGCCATTAGTTTCTCTTGCTTTTCCACGCATTCGCATCTCACCATCCCAGGTTTCATTTAGACTGGGAGGGGGATGTATTTTTAGTCCTTGAAAATACTGACTTCATTTTATGTAGGAAGGAAAAACGAAAGAGTGAAACAATCAAGAAAATCACTAAAAAATGAGAAAAAAACAGCAGTGAGTCCAAAAAATATAATATAAGAAATATAATGACATGACCTCTATGTGTTTTACTGTAACTCCTCAGGTTACATTGAAAAATGAACAGGCACTAAAACAAAAAAATGAACAAAATTATGGAAGGAATGAAGATATATGGATAAAATAATGAACAAAAGGGAAAAAGGCGAAAATGTCAGCTGAGGCAAGAAAATAATGAAGAAAATGGACAAAAACACTTAATGTTCAAAACAAAGACAAGACAAAATGAACCAAAATAATCCTCAAAATGCACAAAGGAACATGAAAGGAAAAAAATGCAACAAAATGATCATTGTAAATAGATAAATAAAATAAACAAAATAAAAAATGGAACAAAAATGAACAAAGTAGGAAACAATATGAACAAAGATGAGAAACAAAATTAACAAAATTAACAAAAATCAGGAAAAAAAATCACATAATCAAAAAATGAATAAAATTAAATGAAATAATGCACAAAATGTACAGTAAACATTGAGTAAATATGAACACTAAATGAACAAAATACAACAAAAACTGTAAAAATGAGCCGTGAAATAAAAAATGTGAAAATGCTGAACAAAGAGGAGCAAAATAGGCAACGAAATTAGCAATAAAATTTGAAAATGAATGAAAGTGGAGAAAAACAATGCAATGAACAAAATAATCACAGAACATGAATGAAATAATGAAACTAAATGAGCCTTGAAATGAAGAAACCAGTAAAAACGCTACATCAATGAGCGTAATCAGAAAAAAAGAACAAAAATGAACGATAAAATGAACAAAATTGACACAACAGAATAATCCCCAGTTAACCAAAATCAACAAAAATAATCTTCAAAATGCACAAAGGAACACAAACTGAACAAAATGCAACAAAATGATAATTGTAAATAGATAAATATAATAATACAATAATAAACAAAACTAGAAATTGTTCAATTTGTGAAGAGATTACGTGGGATTCCTGAGTCATAATAGTTGAACTTGCTAGAAAAGTGCAAGAGTCAAATGAACTGTTCAGTGGCGTAGTAAGCAAAGAATCAAGCTACTGTCATTGCCATGGTAACCATTCATTTCCTATGGGAAGAAATTTATCAAAAAAAGTTTAATATTTTAAAAATGAAAAAGGTTAGACTTATGAAAAGCAATATCAGAGATGTCCTCAGTAAGATGAACAATGTGAAGTTTGAATGGTTTTAATCAGACAAAAAATGTAGGAGTAGTTACATGACAAAAGTGGAAGAATACGATTAAAAGCTGCAGACAACAATAGTGGGACAATTCCACTAGTAAAAAATGGAACAAAATAGGGGGAAAATGAACAAATATGAGCAATAAAATGAACAAAATTGTACAACAAAACAAAGTAATCCACACTGTGTCAAAATGAACAAAATCATAAAGAAAATGAAGAAAAGTGAAGAACGAGAAGCAAAAATGAACAAAATAATGACAAAAATGCACCATAAACAGTTTTTAAAAACGAGCAATAAAACTGAACAATACGGACAAATCAAGAGAAAACAAGCACAAAATGAACAAAATCACCAGTGATGAATATAAAACCATAAAGCAGAATCCACCTATGACGTCATGGCCTCGCACCCTCCCCCCATTTTTTTTTCTTTTCCATCTCTCTGGGATTGATTTCTACAGGGGTCATCCAGGAGTGAGGATGGCTCCTGGGGGCCCTTCCTGCTCCGCTCGCCACATCCCGGAGGCACCGACGCACTGGGCTCGAGCCTGCCGATCGTTCAGTTCATTTGGAAAGCCGCGCGCGCATCGTTTGTTTTCAAGCTAAATTGTTTCAGAGCTCGAACCGAGAGCGGATCCATTCAGC
>JAQQAE010017846.1:0-11351 GCA_029823295.1 Pseudamia nigra
TTGGAGGATAACCACGGCTCCAGGGGGAACTCAAACATTTTCGCGTACACCTCTGCGTTCTTCTGTGTTCTGTTGAGGTGGGTCTGTATACAGGGGTCTGCGTAAATTTCCAGCAAACACTAGACCTCAGTATCGAAGCAAATCGTGAAGCCGCAACCATTGTTTTGACATAAGTGTAGTGAAAGACGCTGTGATTTTTCGTCATTGTCACATATGGTTGCCGTGCTCGTGCGCGTGCATGACCAACCGTGCCGTGCCCTGGCCCACCTGTTTCATCTGGGCTGAAGCCCAGTGCCAGAGCGTGGCTCGGTTGCACTCACATTACTAAAATGATGCACGCTAAAGGTCTGAAACGCACCCAGGTGCAGAACGAACTGCCAGTGTGAGTACACCCTTAATGCCTCTTCCTAATGTGCTTCTACAATAAATGAAAGTTGGATCACTGGATGGATTGAAGAGATTATGGAATACATGTACTCTGCGTGATATTAACAGAAGTAATCTCAAACCTAACACTTAAGGTCCCTGTCACCTTTAAATCCCACCAGGCTACAACCTAAAAAAGCTCAAATGACAAACGAGCCATGTATAGTTTAAAGGCCATAAGTCTGCACTGCGGGTAACAGCACTATGGTATAATCCAGGGGTGTCAAACTCGTGCCATGAAGGGCCGAGACCCTGCAGGTTTTCTCTCCAACCAGTCACTAAAGCAGGTGATTTCACTGATTAGCTCCTCCTCTCAATTTGAAGGAGTGCTGATCAGTGAAATCACTCAGTATTTCCATGAGTCCCCTGGCATGACCGCTCAGTTACACAACAAGAACTAATCATATACACCACTGGCCAATGGTTTTAGAACACCCCAATATTTCCAGTTTTTTGTTTTGTAATTCGAGCAGTTCAAGTCCAACCCTCACTGGAAACGAGTCCAATTTACTGCCAAAAATGTGGGGACCGAACAGGCCTTATTAGTGCATTTGTCACCCCATATTCCCAGAGTACTCCCCCACAGAACTCCCCAAGGGACATGGTTGAATGCCTTCTCCAGATCCAAAAAGCACATGTAGACTGGTTGGGCAAACTCCCATGCACCTTCCAGGACCCTTCTGAGAGTGTAGAGCTGGTCCACCATTCCACGGCCAGGACTAAAACCACATTGCTCCTCCTGAATCTGTGATTCGACTAGCCAACTGATCCTCCTCTCCAGTACACCAGGACCTTACCAAGGAGACTGAGGAATGTGATCATCCTGTCGTTGAAGCACGCCCTCCGGTCCCCCTTCTTAAAGATGGGAACCACCACCCCTGCCAATCCAGAGGCACTGCCCCTGATGTCCACGTGATGCTGCAGAGGCATGTCAGCCAAGACAGCCCCACAGCATCCAGAGCCTTAAGGAACTCCAGGCAACTCTCATCCACCAGTACTGCCAGTACCCATCAGCTGCCTCTGGAGTCCCACGGGCCAAGAAAGTCTGATAAGACTCCTTCTTCAGCTTGGTGGCATTCCTCACTGCCGGTGTCCACCAACTAGCACAAGGGTTGCTGCCACAACAGGCACCAACTACCTTATAGCCACAGCTCCAGTCAAACAATGGAGGCACAGAACAAGGCCCACTCAGACTCAATGTCCCCCGTCTTCCCCCGGGACATGGTCGAAAAATAATGTACATTTCAGAATTATACAAAAAGGCCTTTTTCAGGGAACAAGACAGGGGCTAAAAACTTAAAGCTGTTCTGCACCAGTGGACATTGATCAAGCCTTGAAAGTGGGTGCAACTAATTCCTACGGGTGTCCCAAGTTTGCTTGATTAATTAAAATCCATTCCGTCTGCAAAACAGCAGTGTTGGAACACAGTGCGGTACCATACTCTGATGAGCATTAAAAAAGGAGCAAAAACAATGAAAGAGAGACAGACCATCATAACACTTAAAAATATAGGTCTTTCATGCAGAAATTGCAAAGAAAGTCAAGGTGTCAGTGAGTACAGTTTCCGTCACCATTAACAGACACTCAGAAACAGGGAAACTCTGACACAAAGAGCTTTGGTAGACCCAAAGGCACCATCTTGATCTTCAGGTCTCTTCCATTGTTTTTGTTTGTTTTCCTCATCATTTACAAGATAATGCTTTCTGCAGTACAGTACTGTTCAAATAATGCTCATTAGGGTAAGGCACCATGGTGTGTTCTAACACTACTGTTATGCAGACAGAGGGGGTTTTAATTAATCAAGCAAACTTGCAACACCCGTAGGAATTAGTTGCACCAACTTTCAAGGCTTCATCAATCTCCACTGGTGGTCTACAACTTTTGACTGGTAGCGTATGTCCACTATACATACATCAAAATCTGTCCATGCAGTTCTCTCACTTACAATCAGCTATACAAAAACATGTTCACAATGACCTTGACCTTTGGCCATCAACGTTTTCCAAGTTCATCTTTGAATCCAAATTAAGGTTTGAATAGAATAGAGACTGTGAAGACTGAAGACATCTTGATTATATAATCTTTAATTATCAAATCTTTCACGCCTACTGAATGAGCTGGTTATATAAATTTCCGAGAAAGGGATAAATAAATTCTATTCTATTCTATTCTATTATATGTCTGTACAAACTGGAAGATTCCCTGAAAGTGTTGCTGACATACTTCTTCTCCTTTCGGCTGCTCCCCTCAGGGGTCGCCACAGCGAAATACCAATGATTCGCATGTTTGATCTGGCATAGGTTTTTTACATCGGATGCCCTTCCTGACACAACCCTCACAACTAGAGACAAATTAGATTAGCCAATTAACCTAGTACATATTTTTTGGCTGTGGGAGGAAGCCGGAGTACTGTTTCTGACATACTGTATGCATAAAAATGGACTGATGTGAGGTCAGAATGAGCGTAAATTTTAAACTATATGTACAAAAATGTTTCATCTCATCCCTGCATTCAAGACAGCATTTGTGCCTAATTTTAAAACTATCTGCCAAACCATTCCTGAGATAACGCAGTTTAAACATGGTAGTGTTCCACCAATGAAGAGATACAACTTCTTATAGAGTTACACTGTGGACCCATCTAAAACTGATGTTTATCTACTTATCTAATGATGCTTATATTTATTTTTATATTTTAAAAAGAACATACAACAACTGGTCTCCTGAGTAATAACTCCTCTTTGTGACCTTAAAAAGCAGACAAACATAAAATCATAGAGCATCTTGATGTATGGATGCATCAAAAGGCGAGTGTGAGGTTATGTGAAGATCCGGTCCCTGGTGTAACATTGCCAGAACAGAGACAGTGACTTCCAGCCAACAAAATGATTTGGGTCAGTAGGTAATTGCATTCCTGGACCACAAGGGACTTGTTGGCAATTAATCCTGCCAATGAGCTATGTGAAATATGCACATGCACCCTGAGCCAGTAGACTGATGAATGCAGCTCTTAACTTAGCTCCTTCAAAGAGTGAGTGGGAACAATTTCTGCTGCTGACACTTTGGATTCTACATTTAGAACAAAAAGTGTCCCAATCTGAACCTGAACCACTACCTGAAAACTGTCCTCACATACTGTTCTCTTAACAAATCCACTGCAAGACTAAAAACTAAATACAGTATATGTGAAATTATTCAATATAGCAAGCAGCAGCACCTTTAAAAGGGTCGTTCACCTTCTGCTTATGATAATAGCTGACAACCCACTATAGCTGTATAATGATTTACAATCTCACAGCTGTGTTAAATGTGCTGAACACTTCCTCTGGACACCTTCACAAATACTTTTTAAAACTAAATATAAGTTTTAAAGGTTTTAAGTAATTCACAATGTTACATCAGTTCTCCTGTGTTTTTGTCCATAAAACTATAACCATGCTCACTGTCTTGGTTTGTATTTTTTCGTCATGCTAATCTGATTCATGCAGTTTGCGTTTTAAATGTTTTGACACATCATTAATGGCTTTGTGTTTTACCAAGGCCACGCTCCAGTAATTTGACCATCTTTAGAGGCTGGCATCTGTCAAAGCATGCCAAGCAAGTGTGTCACTCACATTGAGTCCAACAAGTGTCCCATTAGTCTCGAGCTTCTGCCTAATCTGAGATTAATCACTTTATGGGATCTGATCCTAAATGATCAGAGAGAGAGACAAAATGTCACTGATGCAATGAGAAATTACTGGTAAATAAATAAAAACCAAAGAACAAGCCATTTTTTCATTTTGACCATAAATTCAAGCAATTTATGATTCCACTTCAAAAGATCATCATATGCCACCATAGAGCCAGGTCATTACATCAAGGCAAAGGTGTACATATTCATCACAGGCTACATTAGTAAAGGTATGCCAAGGGGGTTATGTTTTCGCATGCTTTAATTTAACCACATAACTCAAAAAGTAATATACATGCTGATGAAATTTTCAGGACTGAAATGGCTCATGAAATAACCGATTCGCAAGTGATCCAGATCACTCTCTGAATCCAGCAATTTTTTAAAGGATTGTTCACCATTGCAAGACAGGGCCATATAAACATTTTTGCTTTTAACTTGACAAATAATATCCCGAAAAAATTATCATAGGTTCTACCCCATCATAATGGGGTCATGGCTCTGAAAGTACATGTAAAATTTCAGAATGCAGACAGTGATCCTCAAAATGCAATCAACTGTTCAAGTAACATTATCAGCCTTGGTGGTGATCCAGAATGTGTTCACTAGGGGGAAACTGAGTAGTTCTAAGGAGGTATGCAGTACTCAAGTACATTTACTCCATTACACATACTGTACTTGAGTAGTTTTTCAAACCAATAAGAATAGTTGCTTTGCAGAACAGTTTTTACTCTTATTCACTTACATTTGTGGTGAAAAAAAATGTAGTTCTACTCAGTTACATTTGGCTGCACATTTCAATGAGTAGGAGTCATTTTTTACTCATGCAGAATTTGTCATTCAAAACATCAACAAAATAGGCAAATTTAGCAAAATAATAAAAAAAAAATAACATAATGGCCAAAATACACAATAAAATTGACAAAATAAGCAAAAATTTGGAAAATAATCAATTAAATATTAACAAAAGGAACAAAATTACCTAAAGATAATCAACAAAATATATACAAAGTAAACAGACGTGATCATAAAATAACCTACACGCTAGAAAAAAATTAACAGAATTAGAAACAGGATATTCACAAAATGAGTAAAAACAAGTAAAATAATAAAATATAAACAAAATTAGCAAATGAATCAACAAAATATCACCAACATAAACACATATTTGCAAAACAATCAAGAAAGTACTATCAAAGTTAGAAAAATAATCAATGAAGTCAAAAAACAGCAAAACAAAACATCATATATTAGGCTCTAATATGTTCCTCTCACCTCATACTGTAAGTTGTTCTTAACTTACCCAAGTGCTTATTTTTATGAGTACTTCTACCTCTACCTGAGTCATTGTGTATTATTACTTGTTAATTACAATGACAATTGTATCTGTTTACTCTGCACGCCACGATTTTCTGTAAAATGCTGCATATGGACAGAAGATTAGTGGTGTGAGACCAAACAGACATAAATTCACTCAGTACCGTACTTGAAGTAGAATAATTCATCTTCTTACAAAATACAAAGAAAAATTTTTAGTCCTGCAAAATGCTGGGCTTTTTTTATTGGTAAAAGGAACAGTACAAGCAGATGAAGCCTTGAGCAGAACATGCTTCTAAGTGCAGACAATGTTTAACTAGGGTAATGACATTCAAACACAATAATAGCATGAAACCAAATCGACACTGAGACGAGGGACACAAGCATGCCTTGAAATAAACTGAAAATTAATGTTTGAGAATGATGGGCATCAAATTCTTTTTTCTATAGTGGATGAGCCAGAAAAAAACATATTCATCAGATACTACATTATGAAAGAGGACATACAGCTGTAATTGTTACTAGCCATGCTGTAGACCATTTGTCAACAAAGCATTGGGTGGTGGTTGACTGGTGACAGAATGTGACAGCTCCACTAGTGTTTAAAGATGTGTTTCAGTGTTAATAAAGCTGAGCTCGATCACTGTGTAAAATAAGTGTCATATGACAGACCATACATCTCCTTTATTCATTAAACACCTGATAAATGCTCTCTATGATCATTGTTAGAGCCATAGTTTAAGTTTATTAAAAATGTTTAATTTATTTGTATTTACTGATTCATTTGGAGGATAAGCTTTAGTAATTTATGAATTTAACTATTTTTTCCCCTTGTCTTTATTATGAGTTGATTTACACAGTGAGACAAGGACCACCTGGGTAGGAAGGAGGGGTTGAAGGTGATGATTATGAACGTCAGGAAACATGTGTGTGGAAACAGAATCAGAGGGGCACTGATAAGGTTTTTGACTAAAAACACTACATAGTATACATTTAGAAATACTTTTGCTTTATTATTAAACTTTATTAGTGCCAATCATAATCCAAGATTATCTCTGAGCACTAAAAGGGTCCATAGCAAACAGAACAAGAAAACAGACAAGACAGATCAAGACAAAAAAATCATTAAAATGAATAAAATAATTAAAATGTGTATATTCTTTGAAGAAGAAGAAAATTAAGGTGGAATGAAATTACATTACTGATCTCATTGTTTTGCATGCACAAGTCTCTTAGTATATTTTTTGGATAAGTGTGAGTCACAGAGCAGAGCTCTCTAATAGATGGCTAAGTTCAAAGATTAAGTACAAAGCAAATAACTGGCCAAGACTTTCTGAGCAGTTTGGTTTGAGATTACATGTAGTCATTGTTAGTTCATAGACTGTATATTTAAGATAAACAAACCCTCAGTATCACCCATAGGATTTTGGAAGCTTAAACAAGTATTGGTGTCTCTGCCTCTCACTTGGATCCAAAAGTTGATCCAACTTGCATGTGGAGTGAGTGGAGTTGAGTTGGATTAAATCAAATGGTAAAAACCTCTTGCTTGGACAATCTTGTCAATCAAAGTGCCTATGTGCTAAATTATGTGCAAATGTTGGCATTTGGATTATCTAAATGGAGGAGTTACATAAAAATCCAGTCTCTTCAGTTCAGTTGTTGGTATCCTCGTCCTGTGTCTTTATATGTTAGTATAAGGTGTGACAAAAAACAGAGTCAAATTCCTTGTATGCGTACACATACATGGCCAGTAAAGCGAATTATGATTCTCATTAGCATCCATCTCCGCACAAGTCATGTAAATGGATGAGGCTGCATGGTGTTCAATAGGAACATGTAATGATTTGCAGTACGGTAAGTTCAGAAAGTTAAGTTTCCAAAACAATAATGGATGATGACGAGGAAAGAAAGTGAGCCAGGTTGTAAATGAACCAAGTAAAAAATAACTAGGGATGGGAATTGGAAAGAATTTAGTTATTCCGATTCCATTATTGATTGATCACTGCTTATTGATTCAATTCCTTAACGATTCTCTTATCGATTCTCATTGTTTAAAGATGAGTATAAAAATGTTTATTACTATTACATTTTGTGACATGTTTCAGCTCTGAGAGGAGATTACTCTATTCCACCTCATACCAAACAGGGATTACTTGTTCTGCTGAACTCTTTCTGTTGGGGGTTTGTATTTTGGTTTGAGAATCTTTATCATGTCCCTACAGAAAGTATACGAGTTGGAATAAATCACAACTAATCATATTTGTTAGATCTGCAAGATACAACTTGAACATTTCATAACATAAGAAGAGTCTTACCAAAAGTCAGGAGCATCTACCATAAAAAACAGTGTGGTTTTTTTCCCACAAACCAAGTCACTGGTCACATTCATTTATTATTATTATTCTCAGTCATTCTCTTCTTCTTGCCTCAGTAAAAGGAGTAGCTAGTGTACAGGGGCTGCAGCTTCTGAGCCAGTCTGACTCTGGTATTCATCATCTACATTTAATGAATGGCAACGGTGGTTATATGTGTAGTGAAAGCAAGTTCATACAACCAGTCAAACAGTGTTAAATAATGCAGTCAACTGAATCTGGAGCGGGTAGTGACAATACCTTTTGCAACGAAAGCCGCGCTAATATCAGCCACGCTGCTGCCTAGCAGGCTGTCAAATACATGGCATTATGTGCTGCATGAAATTGCATGCTGGGTGTACAACGGTATTCCCTCCCTTACATGAAATGACAACTTTGCAAGTATTGCAGGAGGTCCTGCTATCATCTTTACATGTAAAATATTACCACTCGTTCAAGTGCTTCTGCCTGGTGACATGTTGGATACGTTGTAAACAAACCAGTGCTGCATGTGTGTGACATCATCGCGCACCTCACAAGATTGAAAACGGAATCGTTAAGACAAGCACTATAATGATCCCAAGGAATTGATCCGCTGGGAGCGGAACTGGTTCAACAAGAACTGGTTTTTGATTCCCATCCCTAGAAATAACACTGGCTTTGTGATCCAGCCTGAAATTTTACAGTTTTCATACTTGTCTTTTATGTGCATATATCATTAGGTAAATGTGCTTATAAAGGACGTTTTCAGAGAATGGCAGCCTCTGTGTCATATGGATAAAACAGAGATGACAGGCTGCTGCTGGCTGTCAGGCTAATGAGTGTGTTCCTCTGTTAGAGACTAAAATCAGTTACTGTTATTATAAACAGTAGCTAAATATGTTGTGTCCATCGTCCTTCAGCAATCTGTCCCATGTGTCTGAGTCCAATAAGTCTTTTTAATGACTTAACATCTGCCTCTAGCTCCAAATGGTGTCTTTGACAGTGGAAATATGTTAATCTAAGGGTCATCTTTCCTTGTATTTCACTTTTGACATTTAATAGCAGAAGACAATTTTATTCATTGACTAAGACAGCTCACTCATTTGTTTAAATGTATTTTCATCACCTTTCTGTTGCCAGTTCACACATGCATACAGAAGTCATGTATCTTCCAAATGGTCTATTAGATACACAATTAGACTATTAAATCCATGCTTTATTGAGAAACTCAGACATGCATGAATATACGCCTGTTGTGACGTGGGCCACCTTGGAATTTTCAAAAATCAGCAAATTTTACATTTCCTGAACTTTAAAATTAGACTTCTTTTTCTACAATCAAGCAAAAAACAACCCAGACCTGACATTTTAAATTGTGCATTTAGTAGTGCCTTTTAAGTAGCAGTTGTTAGAAAAACAACCTGGGCATTTTGACTTAAAAAAACAACAGTAAAACATAATTTGTACATCAAAATAGTCATTTTTAAAGATAAAAAACGTAATTAAAAATTAAAATCCACGCACATGATGTACATCACTGAATAATGAATAAATTCTATTTAGTGCCTGTGCTAGAACTATTTTCTCTACGAGCGACAAACAGCAGCCGCACTGTTCATGTTTTCTCTAAAACTATCATCATTAAAGAAGGAAATAGCTGTTTTGAAGGCATCATTAGTTAATGAGTAATCCAGAGCTACACACAAAAACAAAAAGTAATCAAACCCTTAAAGTGAGTCTCCTTAATAAGAAAGATAATCTCCTCCTCTTTAGCTTGATTCTGCTCAGCATGGTCGGATCCTTGGTGTAATTGCTCTTGTTAATCAGGCCCTAATTTGTTGAGGAGATTCATTTGCACGACTTGTCTTGAAAAGATACGATTTCTCCAAATCCAGGGACACCTGCATCTCCAAATTAAGAATGCAGAAGTAGAGTGAGACGAGATTAAGACATTTTAAAAGAGACTGAGACGCCATCTGAAACTGATCAGTGTCTATCACAGCCTCTTAAACTAGTGGATCTGCTAATGTTCCTTAAACCCTAACGCTGATTATTTGGAAGCTGTGATTCTGTGGTTTTAAGGCAAACTGATGCAAAGGTTCTTTAACATTTGATATTCAAATGTGCAACCTTCATATTGTTGTAGTATCTTGTTGGAATCATATATGTAAAACATAATTAGTACAACATGAACAGATTCTCTGGGTTCTTTTGTGTTGTTTGCACCACTGCAGTGTCATAACTTCACAAAGCAAATATTTAAAATCTATGAAACATCCACGGTTATGCACTCACTGTTTACTTTTGTAAGTACATTTGTTAACACAACTTGTGAACACAAACATATAATCATAAAATCACACGGCAGCAATTCAGGGTATTTAGGCTTTTAGACACGCATGACAATGAAAGCATGAGAATAAGGAAGTCACGTGATTTATACAACTTTGAACATCACAAGGCAACAGTAACTCAAACTAGAATGCACTCAGGCGAGATGCTGACCCACACTGGATGCTTGCCTAGATATTGCAGACATTTAATACGTATGACCTAACAATGTGATAGAGGGCTCAGAGATCTTTCAAACCAAAAAGGTTGTGAAAATTCAACAAGCAGATGCTAAGATACAGCTTAAAGAAAGTTTGACCTTCCCCATGTGACCTTGACCTTTGACCTCTTGCCCCCCAAATAAATGGAGGTTCACAGTGGGTCTAGGTCATTATTACCGTCAAGTTTGGTCACCCCAGCTCTATTCCTGATTCAGTTACAGGGTGAACACGAACAC
Organism: Pseudamia nigra; assembly: GCA_029823295.1. Taxonomy (NCBI): domain Eukaryota; kingdom Metazoa; phylum Chordata; class Actinopteri; order Kurtiformes; family Apogonidae; genus Pseudamia; species Pseudamia nigra. The sequence goes on from JAQQAE010017846.1 coordinate 10,538, forward strand.
ACAGACGGCACGGCCCTACCCACAGCGCAACCCTGCCGACATGGGTAACGACTATTCATTACAACACAAAAGATCCTCTGTGGACGTACAACATGTCAAATCTTGAAGCAGATGGACAACAGCAGAAGAACATCACACACAGTGACAGCTAAGAACAGTTAACTAAGGCTACAACTCACATGGACTAAGAAAAAGTGGTCAATACAAGGCTGGAAAAATGTTGCTATGTGTAATGAGTCTCAATTTTCACTGCCACATTTGGATGTTATGTAAATGATTGGCATAGGCAACACAGAATAATGGATATATCCTACCTTGTATCAAGTCTTCAGGCTGCCAACAGTGACAAATTTTGAGACCTACAATCCTAACTGAATTATTTAGATGCCGCAGTTTACATGAGTACAGTGGAACCCCGGGTTATGAGATGAATCCATTCCAGGGTCAAGCTCGTGAAACAAAAAACTCATGAGCCGGGCCTGGTTTTCCCATGAGAATACATGTAAAACCAATTAATCCGTTCCAAGATCCAAGAAAACCTCCATATATACACACCCTTACGTACGCGTACGGTATTTGAAAAAGGATGTTCATTCATTATTATTATTTGAAAAGGAAGTTATGGTAATTATCTGAAAAGGAATGCATGAAATTAGTTCTAAAAATTATTTACAGTGGGGACAATAAGTATTGGGAAATGTAAAAATGTGCAAGTTCACCCATTTAAAAAGATAAGCGAGGTTTGTAATTTTCATCATAGGTTCACATCAAGCTTGAGAGACAGAATGTAAAAAAAAAATCCAGGAAATCACAT
>JAQQAE010017847.1:0-11351 GCA_029823295.1 Pseudamia nigra
GGATGCTGAGGTTGGAACTGCCAGGCAGAAGGTCTAGAGGAAGACCAAAGAGGAGATTTATGGATGTGGTGAAGGTAGTTGGTGTGAGAGAAGAAGATGCTGAAGATAGGGTGAGATGGAGGCAGATGATTCGCTGTGGCAAACCCTGAAGGGAACAGCTGAAAGGAAAAAAAGAAGAAGAAGAGTATGTCCAATTCATGAATTACATTAAAAAGCAAAATAACCACAAACATGAGTGAAAACTCCTCCTTCTCAAAGCAGCAGTTGGTTGGTGACAGCTGCCTACATCATTATGCAAGAGTAAGGACATCTGTGCTGATTTATGCAAATTGCCCATCCACCGTGGGCTAGACTTCTGCATTTAACAACTGTTAGGTGTAGCCTTCACAGACTGCGAAGACTGCAGCCCACGTTAGCTGGCATCAGCTACAACCATAGACTGTGTATGTTACTGGACAAAGTGACCGTGATGTCACCCATTGGTTTCTGAAGGGCCATTTTGAGGTCAGTCAGGTTGTCACTTCCTGGAAGACATCTTGGAGCCAAAAACAGGATGTAACCATATTTGGAGAAACAGCAGCGGGGCTAACTGAGCATTCATCCCAGGGGAGTCATAGGAAGCTAATATTAGCTGCTATCTTACTGATGCGGCAAAACTTCACCACGTAGTGTCAAACAAAGTCATATTACAGTGCTGTTGGTGTAAACACTTATCCACAGCTCCACTCAAGTGTATCTCATGTATAACTACGAACATATTGAATAAATAGAAGATAAGAAGGTCCAAATTAGTCCGACTTCACTAGTAAGCTGCTACCATAGCGACATATCAATCAAAGCCCAGCACAGCAGTGATTTGCTGAATTTTTTGCGGTAATACAGTATCTTAATAATGGAGAAAAAAGTTAAAGATGGACCACCACGTTGCTTATTAGAGGGTCCAAATAAAATGTTTGACACCATAATGTCTCATGACAAAAATGTATTCGCTTCGTATGTTCAGATAGAAGTCCAATGTATCTCTATGAGAAAAAAGGTTTCTTGGACAAACGGTTCCCCAGTGGCCAAGCAGTGGGATTACAACTTAAAGTTACTGCTCCATCGGCCTCACTGAACAGCCCCAGTCACTGCCCCTGAATTGGGACATAGCAATTGTGTCACCAAAACAAAAATGGCTGCTCCTTCAACTCACTGTGTCCTTTGAGAATAAAATAGTGAATGAATTGAAAATCAACACAGTTCTGTTCAGAGTTAGACTCTTCAGCAGCTTTGAACAGTTCATGGAGAGAAGATGTTATGATGACATCACATATGACTTTCTGTTTGTAGTCTTTATAATTAATTAATTAATTTTTACAATCATATACTGTACCTCATGAGTTTTATAACAAACTTCAACTTTCATTTTTTAAGCTGTCAGACACTGTATCTCTAAATAATGATATAATTTAACCTGGATCAAAAAATGACCTTCCTCTTGCCTTGCCTTAATTTGCATAAAGCAATATTGACATATGGCTCAAAACCAGAAGGGGTGGGACTTAGGCACTCTATAAGCAGAACTATTTACAATGACAAAATGATGAATGAATTTCTATCTCATGCCATGGAAAAGTACTCGTAAACCAGCTATTAGAAGCTCTACAAGTTGAACCACCTCCTAATGGACACTAACACAATCCCAGAACTATCTGTGTTCATGTTGGGTTAAAAAGCCATGAGAGAACAAGAGGTACTGACTCTAGTTGCAGTGGCTGTAAATGAGAAGCACTTGTTTAGGTAAGAATGAAGCCATTCACTCCGGTTTCTTCCTTTTTGGCAGCAATTCAAATGAGAAACAAAAACAAAAACGTAGAGAAAAAAAGCTTGGGTGTGGATGCTCAAAGGAGGTGGGCAGGAATTAGGAGCGTGTCAGGTAAACCGGCTGCAGTTTTCTCACTGTCCGCCCCCACTGAGACCTAAAGCAAAAGCAAACCTGACACCACTGACGCTACTAGCTCTCTCACACACACATACACTAAAGGCTTTAACTCTGAGTGTTAGAATTACCTCAGTTGTGCTTACACATACAAACACACACTCAAGGCTAAATGTATGAAACCTGATGTCAGCCTTATAAAACTGCTATGTATGCTTTTGACTTTGGAATGGGTTCAGAAATTGGAAAGTGTAAGGCCCCTTGATACCTATCAAAACTGTTTTACCTTGACGACTTGAACCTTCCAAATACATACACTATGCTTGAAATAGTAGAAACACTGAAACTGCTGCAATTTTACCACGGCATGGTGAAACAACCTAAGTGCACATAAGTATGGGAGGTATGGAACATTGATTCTGGAAGTGAGCATTTCTCTGCAGTATGCTGCCTACTGCTATCCCATCAGTGCTTCATCATTCCCGGAGTGTGACTTTCTTGGCAGGACCGTGCATTCCCATGCTGTCCTACACAATGTTGTAATTTCCCTGTAGAATTTCTATTGCAGCTACATACATTTAACACAGACACATGTGAGTTTCCCTCATTCCACGCCATGTGGCACACAGTGTGCTGGTGCTGCAGTGATATACCATGCACCCAACAGAAAATGGTATACTGAAAGTTGCAGATGGATGCTGCGCCACTGTCTGATGCCGTCTGTGCCTTCGGGGTATACAGTATGTGAGCATTAGTGTGTATGTTCATGAGCTGTGCAGTGGAGGTGATGGTTGGAGGCAGGGCATGCAGGTATCTCATGTGTTTTTTTTTTTTTTTTAAAGAAGAAAAAAACGCAAGCACTGCCAATCACCATGATAGACACTCTTCATCTTCCACGGAGACTGAGGACAACAAAGAACAGAGTTAATAAGCAGACATGGCTCAGAAGACACTAAAGGACACCTTTTAACCCTGACATCCACAAGAAGACACAGATTATGAGGACAAGATAACTGTCTCATTTTACTCTTCACTGAAGGGGCCTTTTGTGCAAATACATAATCAAGCATGTGAAATAATACATTACTTACAACCAGCTCTGTCAGAATTAACACATTAATTTTTGCAATTAATTTGAACATTTCATATGTAGAAATGAATGCAATTAATGCTGTGGTTTATTTACTTCCTGTGGTGTCTGGTCTATGAAATATTGCTACAAGTGGCAGCCTTACTAGTTTAATTAACTTGCTCAGCATGGTGGTAATATTGCTGTTTTCTGAATTAAATAGGTTTTCAGTACCAGGTGCATTCAGTGATCGGGTAGTGTCATAGCATTCACACAAACAGGAGCATTTTGTTACAGCTCAAAGCTTAATAAAAATAGCAAGCGAGATAAATGTCTATCTAATGCTCAGAGTGTTTGAATGAGTGATAGAATGATTTTTTTTTTCAAAAAAACAGGATAATACAATAGAAACAAACAATTACAGAAAACAAACAAACAACATACAGCAGACTATAACACAGATAACCCACTGCACCACCATGTTGCCCGGGTGGTGCAGTGGGTAGCACTCGTGCCTCACAGCTAGAAGGTCCTGGGTTCGATCCAAACACCGGGCCCTTCTGTGTAGAGTTTGCATGTTTGCCCCTTGGGTTCTGTCCAGGTCCAGCTTCCTCCCACAACTAAAAACATGTTCTAGGTGAGTTGGCTGCTCCAAATTGTCCACAGTTGTGAATGCGAATGATGATCCGTCTGTATAGTCATGAGGTCTCAGCCTCAAATTGTGAAGCGCCTAGAGATAATCAGTGATTATGATTGGCGCTATACAAAAAAATTGAATTGAATAAAATAAGAGTTGGGCAACCACAAATAGGTATTGCACAGGATTGTAAAGTGCCAGATAATATCTATTAATATGTAATACTATAGCTTATCTTTGTAACATAATATTTTGGTATTATCTATCTTTGTAATATAATATTTTGATGTTTTCTTCCCTTTAACTTATATTGTGTTCTGGCATGGAGTAACTGTGATCAAATAACTTCCACTGGGATTAATAAAGTGTTTCTGATTCTGATATTACACAATACCCACTGCACATATTTGCATGATTGTATTGCATAATGCCCATAGGACACATTTGCATATGATTGTATTGCATGGTGCCTATAACATACATATGCACAACTGTATTGCACAATGCCCATAGCATACATTTGCACATGATTGCGTTGCACGATGCCTATAGCACATATTTGCACATCATATGATGGAGATGGAGTCTATATCAATTGTTTGTATCCTTCCCTCTTTATTATCAATTAGTATTTCATTAGTGTATGTAAGAAAATATTGCCTTCTAAGATTATACATACTTTAAATGGCTTTCTGTTATTTATAAAATGTACTGTATACCCTTGAATCATCAATTTAAAAATACACTATTATAAGCTTTATTCTTGATTAGACTTTGACTGTATTATAGCACAAAATGGAGAAACAGACAACAATAACATGAACATGTATATAGATCTTGGCTCACGTAAACAAGCAACCAGAAATCTCAAAAATACATGAATGAGCAATGTGCAGAAATCCTCCCAAGTACCCTGAATGAAAACACAAAAACATCTGAGCGATTTGTAATGTGAAGCCTCTTTCAGCAGGACTAAATCATTCATCAGTGCCGTCCAAAAGTGCTGTGAAGTTATCTATGTCAAAAACAAAAAAAGCATGTTCTGCTGTGCTATTGCATCAGCTACAAAAGACCGAGTGGATGAATCAGAGCAAACAAAAGACATGTTAGAGTAATCCAAAACAAATATAATAAAGTCAGCTTACTGATTAAAAACATGTTCAGTTGTTTGGTAGCTTCTTATCAGTGTGATATTCATCTTACATCAATAGGAAATGAAATAAAAGTGTTTACGCTGAGTATGTTTCATTGAAAATTCTTCATCCTGTCTCATATTAAGCCAGATTCAAGCTATGAAATGATGCACTAAAACTCTCACCGTTGCAAGTGTAAACCTAGAAGGCACCTTGAGAGTGTTTTTTTTATTTATGTTCTTCAGGAATAAGAGGGGCAAAATTGATCCAGCGGCTATTCTTGAAAATATGTGAGTGATGCTGCTAGTCTCTCTGTCTCACTCGCTCTCTCATTACCCAGTCTGAGCTACTGACTTCCATAATCTTGGAAGGTTTAGTGCCGCTGTGTTGTGATTGGTTAGACATTACATCAGGGTGATGTAATACTCCTAGGACTGGCTAGTGTGTCGGGCATGGAGAGGGAGGTAAGGGAGGGGGGAGAGACATGGGTGAAATGAGTACTGAGTGAGGAAGGGGGTTATTGAGCAGAAGTCTCTCTCTCTCTCTCTCTCTCTCTCTCTCTCTCTCGCCTGCAGCCAGTGAGTGTGCATGTGCAGCCGCCACAGAAAGCCTCTAATCCCAAAGCACACAGCGGTGCTTTGGAGAAGGAGGGAAATAATCAAGACTGTTTCCATAGGCCCCCATCTAAAGGCTGGAGATAAGCTTTGCCGTGCATGCTGCCGTGTGTACTGGTAGCAGCTGTGTGTATTGGGGATACATACACAAAACAGAAATGGGATTTTTGGGGGGCTGAAATTCAATCATTAATTGCAAATAGACAGAGGAAAGGAAGATGATTGTTTGGCAAGGACAGAAAATGCCAAGGCATTTGGTGTTTGTGCATAATGACTCGTAGCCAATTTCTCACTTCAGTGCAAGGTGCTTTTTCATTGATCCAAAGGTGTTATACCCTATCTCTAGGTTGAGATGAGGTTTGTGAACAGCAATGCCCAGGGCACGAGCAATGTGTTTTAACCTGATTGCTTTCATGCCATAATAGACAATGCTTGGAAATGCTAACAAAGTAATGCTACAAAATGAATTAAGAGTTAGAAATTAGATATCCAAACAGAACCACAGCACAAAACATTGGTTGTAATAAAGGCTTTTCATAAAGGATAAAATTACAAGATTAAAACTAAATGTGACTTACACACACCCCAGTCATCAGAATAAATTGCTGTTATTGTACATTTCTGTAAACAATGTGTAATCAGAGCTTTTCTGAACCAAAAATATGTTTCATATCAACTTTTGAGATACGCATAAACCTAAGAACCCACAAACATGATGAAAAAAAATGACAACACTTGTTTTCCTAATCCAATCCACAATGCATTGAATGTGAAAACCTAAACACATGTACGAATTTTATAGACTTTTAACGATAGTGTTCGGTATTAGTTGACATTTTCTGCTATGGTAGGTAAAACTTTTTTTTTAAAACAGTTCCAGCGCCTAAACAGCCTGAGACAAATTCTCTGGCAAAGGACTGAACAATATAATACTTTATTCCAAATTCTATTCATTGTTTTGCTACAGCATGTGATTTATCCATATATGCAGCTTTTTTAAACATTGGTAACAAAATATTCTAAAAAAACTATTTTATTTTTGCCATGCCAAGTGATTTGTGTGATGCATATGGCTCCCTTTTAAGGCATCAATCACTCTATAATGCCACAACAGTTAAAGGACATCTGAAGTGCAACATTTGACACAGTCATGATCTTTCTTTTCAAATATTAGGACAACAGATTAAAATGGCCTTCCAAACTGGAGGTCAAACTACAGTGATGAGAAGCATCCAAATGAACACCATATACTGGACCTGTCCTCTGGCCCTGAGGCTCTATGGATGTCTTCCATCAGCCCCTGCCTGTGAGTTTATTTGGAGGAAAAAATGCTTTCTGCTGCCCAAATTTACAGATAATGAATTCAGAGTGCTGAGGCAACCACAGGTAAATATAAGAAATACATCATTTAGGATACTGTAAATAAAAAGAAGGTATTTTTGAGGCAGGAAGTGCACTTGGTTTTAACACAGCATCTGTGTGAAACAGGATTGGAGAGGAAAATAAGCCTGAAGAGACCTCCTGAATTTTTGAACATGCCATAGAATGAGACACTGAATAATGAAATGAGACATTTAATAAAATGTGCAAGCTAAAATTATAAGAGGTTAACAGAAGATGCGTGAAAGCCTGACAGAACTTATTTGCTGAAAATGGTGTCAGAAACCTCCCCGCATCCGATTTAAGGTTACATATCATCCTGAATTAAACTCACTGCTCATGTTAAGTTATGAAGGAACAGAACATATGAGCGCTGAATTCCTTTTTTCAATTGTAATTTTGATAGTCCTTCAGAGGCACATAATGTTTATTCATTAACACGCGTCTTACAATCTAACTTCCTGTTGACATGCAAACTCTATTTGCTGTCAGTAACAGAACAGACAGAAAGCTCTAAGGTACTGCGAAAACAAAGTCGGACAGCCTTTGAAGGAAACTGCCTAAAAAAAGACACCACCTGAATGACAACTTGTCAGAATGAAAGACTGCCATTTTCTACTTTGCTTCAGGCTAGGAATGGAAACTAGGTAATGACTACAATGACTGCACACAGACAGATACACATGAGAGTACAGACACACATCCTGACAGTGATATACAGATACAGTGGCTGCTGCCGGTTATTTTAGAGGTTGGGTCTTGGCTCGAGTTGAGAAAACTGGTTTCTAAAGCTTACTATAGAGCATTACTTATTTTAAAGCATCAACATGCACGATTTGGTTATGATTGTGTATTTATGTGAAGTTTGTGTTAGAGTCTCTGTGATGGAAAAAAAATCAATCTAACTCATATACATATTAATGTGTACAGGCTGTTGTCATGTATGTACGTAAGCGCTCACCTCAACCAGCTCCCAAAACTGAACAGATTCCAACACAGATGCAGATGAATAGTATGTGCAAATTATGAAACCAGGGGAAAAATTACAAGTATTTGCATTTCACACTGGTGGATTGTAACTAGGCTGTAAGTAGAGCTTCATAATGTAAACAAGAAGAAACAGGAACAAGGATGCAACAAGATGCAAGCAGTGTAAAAAATGCAAAAAAGACAAAAGATGAGAAAAAAAAAATCCCAGCATAGGCAAAAATGAAACCACTCAAAGACACATGTAGATGAGAATGATAAAATAAGCCAAACAACAGAAATAAAAACACAAACTTTTTTCACTAATTCATTTATTTTTTTAATAAAAATTTGGTCAATTGGTTTATTTTCATTTGCGGTTGTGAAAATATGAAATCAACACAAATCAAATGCACATATGCAGATGAGTAGCATGTGCAAATCTTCCACTTTGAATCTTTAAATGACCTTGTTCTTGCTTAGTTGTTATTATAGTTATAGTTGTATTATTATTCTGTGCATTGGACAGAAAATCACACATATTTACATGTCTTCCTGTGTATATTCTTTCTTTTTTCCTAGCTCATTTACATGTCTGAATAACCTGTCAGCATGGATCTTCAAGAACACTGCTCTGCACCAGCCAGCCTGTCTGCACTCCTCTGTGATGGTTCATCCCCAGCTGTACTGCAACATGTTGTAACGCATCTCCCCCTGAACTCAGGGATCTGTGTTTATGCCCTGTCTGCATCGTCTGGGCTGTTATATGGCTGTGTGGAGCACACCGCACTTGTCTCACTGTGACAGAGGTCAGTGAGTGCTCCGAGCTCGGCTGACGTCATGCTGCTGCAACCCCGCAGCCACACCAGCGGGCAGGCAGACGGACGAGCCATCAGACAAACCAGCGAGCAGACTGAGTTGTATTTATAGCCTGTCTGTCTGTGCACTTGAACAGCAGGCTACATGATCAAATGCATCCTGAAAGGAATCTCATCTTGAATATGTTATTCTTAAAGGTGAAGTAAGCAGTTCTAATGCATTACACTTTTGGTCACGTTCAGTGAAAATTCCATCATGATCCAGTAGCTGTATATTCTGTGTGGGCATGAAAAATCATCTGGTTGTTGTACAGGGGTCTGGTTCTATAAATGAGGTAAAAGTGACTTGGACTGATAAAAACCACACTGTTTTTGTCAGGGAGCAAAGGAGTTGTTGCCTACCTCACATTATAAGCTGGAAATTTATGTACTTGCTTTTTACCACATTTGCCTGGCCCCTGTTTCTGAGGCTAGTAATTCTAACAAACTGATGATCTTCAGCAGATGTAGTCCTCAGATGAGCCAGTTTCATCATTTGATGGTTTTGGCATCAGCACTTGGGGACAAATTTGAAGTTCCTCAGATTTATTTCTTAAAGTCATGATGGACTGTCTTTTCTCCTTATTGTGTTTTATGTCCTTAGCTATTTATTTATCTTGTGATTTAGTTGGCCCTTTAAACAGTTTGCTCTTTTTGTGCACAATTAATTTTCAAATTCCCCTTGTAATTCAAGCAAACATCAAATCACAAATCACACCCCCTGTCTAAAAGCAGTAAAACCACCTGTCCCAAAAGTTGAGCATAGAGACCTTTACATCATCAATAGCCATGGCTTCAAGTTTCAAGTAAATTAGTTTCAAGCAATCACTTTGACATGGCAGGTATGAGGATGCGGACACAGATATAGACATCACAGAATGGCATTGTAAAACTGCCTTTCTTAGTGGATAATTATGCCCCACAAACCACAGCAACTCAGTAAAGAAAATTGTGCTACCTTATATACGTACTACAGTATAATAATCATCAAAGTGCCAACGCATTGGAATGTAGCTGGGGTTAAGCAGAAACATTAGTGCTGATATTCTGTTTGGTGTCACAGCTGACGGCGCGTTTTGTCAAGAAAAGAGGGTGCGAACAGAAAAGTAGGTCACTTTATTAAAACCTAATCATCAGGATCTAATGGTCATTAATGTTGTATGTTCTACTGTTACACTCTAATACACTGTGTTTATACAATATTTTATAAGATGGTTTGAGTTGGCAGAATTTATGCTGGGCCAAGTGTATGTTGCAGTTTGTGTTGGCAAATGTGCTATTAACATCAAGGCTTATTTGTAGAGACAGGAGGGGATTTTGAGTCAAATGTGTGAATATTCCCACATTTACATTCATTTGCATTGATGCAGATTGTTTGAGCGCAACTTGATGCTATCTGCTTGGCAGTGAAATTTGCATGAATTTCAGCCACTGCAAGTGGTTTGTGAAATTTCTGCTATGTTTTTGTGCATGCTTAAAGCCTGCTAAAGCACCACAAACCTTTTTAATTTCAAGCCATCATGTTGACATGGCAGGTATGTGGATACAGACACAAATGCAGACAATGCAAAATGGGATTGTAAAACTGATTTTCTCAGCGGATAATTATAGCCCACAAACCACAACAACTCAATAAAGCAAATAGCAAACCTCATAATGCTATAACAATCTTCAAACTGCCAAATATATCATGCCAAAACCATTCATGGGCTTACTGCAGTTTGTGGAAGCATTTCATTAATTTCTGAGAGTGCGCACAATTGGTGTTCCAACCATCATGTGCATATGAACACAGTTAAGAGCAAGTACAGTATGTCTATGACTTTCTCATCCTTTAATCTGTATGCTACATGTGCAAACATTCAAGTTGTTCTTCTAGTAAAAAAGCAGGGTCAGCATTAATCATGGAAGTTCTGTGATCACTTTGGGAAAATCCTTTTTTCTTTCCCACCTGCTGCAAAGGTGTGCATGTTAGAATGCCATCTCCTACAGTTAATGAACACATTGTGCTGCACATCAGCTAATAACACAGTGAGGATGTACGCTTAGCACAAGGCTTTACACCATTACTTATCTAATAAACTGTAGGAGGCAACTGCCATTAGCACTAGCTCTGATGCTGATATTCACCTCCCACTGGCGAGCTCCTGCAAGCTAATCTGCCGTATACTGTATGCAAATATGAAACTTACTGTCAGGATGCAGTCTAATTTCACATTATTCTCTGCATAGTGGGCCAATCAGGTTGACTTTGAAATGGATTGTGGGTGATTAGCTGGGAATGCTGGGAGAATGCCGAGGTCTCACTGGTGAACCCCGCAGCTGGTGCCGGAGTCAGCAGAGCAACGATCCAGGTAATTAATTCTTTGACAAGCATCAGTGATTTGGAAAATCAGTAAGAATGGCAGACGCTGATCAAAAGGGAAACACGTGAAGAGATGTTTAAACAGTGGGCGTTCGAGACGTCAGTCACGCAATGGCCCAGACGCAGGGCGCAAATCCCAAACACCAAACACCACAGTGCTCTGAGCTGACTATCAAACAACAGCAGGCTGGAACATACCCAGTGTGTTAACCTCACAGAAATGCAAAGAGTTATGCACCAAGTAATATGCACACACATCCAATTAATCGAAGTTAGTCAGCATGCATTGAGGCTTCTTACATGTATCCAATGACACCGGCATGTATTTACACACATATTCATAGTGTTAACATACAGATGTAATGGGTTTCATTTGGCCGTACTGCCACGGCAATAATGCCACAGCATTGTA
>JAQQAE010017848.1:0-11351 GCA_029823295.1 Pseudamia nigra
CGGCGCCCAAAAATCTGTCAAAATGCTTTAGTATGACTTTTTGTTATTGTGGAAAGCCTTGAATAAATGTTTAATTTATTATATTTTAAATTTTTAATAAAGTCTGACTCATGTGTTGCGTAGTGCGCCTTATAATCCGGTGTGCCTTATGTATGGGAAAAACCAAAAACGGATCATTTTTTGAAGGTGCGCCTTATAATCCGGTGGGCCTTATAGTGCGAAAAATACAGTATATAATATGCCCATATATTCCAGTTTTATGAAGACTGCTTAGAAATACACATGTTAATGTCCAGTCATCCACCCAAAGTATAAATTAGTCAAGGTGATCCACAGGGCTCTGTACTTGGACCAATACTTTTTACACTATATAGTACATTCTCACAGCTGTACTCCATGTGGTAATCCACAATCCACTCTTGCCCACGCTAAACCCCAAACTGTTCCCAGGGATGGACACTGGTGTGTGTATAAGTGTGCGCTTGTGTGAGCAAATGGGTCAGTGGAAACTGAGTGTGATGAGGTAGATGCGCTTTAAAAGTGCAAGACCATTTACCATCTATACAGCATGTTCAGAAAATGCATCTCATTTGCAGCTTTCACCACAGATTTCAACACGCAGCTCCTGTTTAAAGTCACCTCAACAAGAAAACAAACGTCCCAATTTATGATCAGAACAAACCTCCTTATAGCTATACTAGAATATGTTTTTGGATATGATTTACAAGACAATATTTGAATAGATTAAACAGAGAGAGATGTTTCACCAGTGGACAACTTTGACAAAACCATATTTTTTAAATGGGAATATGCATGGCTGCATGGAAACAATAATATTAGCAAAATTCATTTCCATCAGCAAAGTAAACAAATCAATAAAAACTTTATATTTTCAGAATAAAAGCATAAATTGAAGTATTTTCTGCATGTGAAGAAGGTCAATGATAAAATATACCTGTTTAAGGAGTTCGCCATCCTCTGTGGCTGACAAACAGGCCTGGACACAACTCTCCACTGAGCGATCTACCAGCTTCCCTGCTTCGATTAACTGCTCCTGGCAAACAGGGGAACTGATGGTGGGACTCACAACCTAAAACAAATCACAGCAGGACAGAGTGGAATAAGACAAAGGGAAGAGAGACACAGAAACAAGTCAAGCCAATAAAAAAAGACAGTAATAGCTTTTCACAGTGGAAAACCATACTCTTTGATGACGGTGTAATGTACATTTACAGACCAAATTAACTTTGCCAATGTTACTCCTAGAAAGAGATTAAAAAGCTGTTTGTTTGGTATAAACACACTACTTTTATCGTCTTTTAATCATTAAATAGCAACAACAAAGACAGTGGAAAAAAAACATCCTCATCACACCACAAGGCAGAGGGGTAAAGATTTATTTTGCAGATGCAACAATTTCAAGTAGGAGCCAGGAGAGCATTTAAAGTAATTAGAGACATATGGGTTCCACAATTAAGGATGTGCAAATATGATGATAGCACAGGGTATTAAACTGTGCCTTAGTGCATTCTGTTATAATCATCATGAAACATTTTTAGCTGCAAATAAATCTTAAGATATTTAATTTTTGAAAAGTTAAAACTCCATCTTACAATTACCACTATGGAGTCTCATAATGAGGAACAGCAAAGAGCAAATTATTTTCATGCACTTAAACCAAACAGTACCGTGTGTTTAATACTGACATATTTTAGTTTGAAGAACAGAGCCTACAACAAAAACTCATAACAACAAAATACATAAATACAATATAAGCAAGAAGCATCCTCTAAATAATTTAACTGTTTATGCTGTTCAAAAACCAGGGCTATTCATTCTTATTTTAGGTTAGTCATTTTATTTCAGTGGTAAAAAACATATCTGCATACCTTTGCACATGCCACCAGCTGGGAGGTGGAGAGTGCACACTGTGTGGCAGCGGCAATGACCCGGTTCTGAAGCACGGTGTCTTCTGCAACCTGGGCCACATTCTTGGCCTTGAGCACCAACATGGCTGCAGCATTGGCCACTGCTTTCGCCAGATTCATCAGGATATCCTGCAAAACAGGTCACAAACAAAGAGCAAAATATGAACATTTAATTAACATCAAGTGCTGAATGTTTCATGGTGAGCACGAAAAGTGGTGTTTTCTCCTTGTTTCTGCATCATAACTGCACTGTGAAGGCTGAACAATAAAAAGACATACAAGTGGACTCTTAACCTGGTTTGTAATGATAATAATGTTTTGAAATTCATGAGGTGTAATGCAGATGTATATAAAAAATGAAATAGTTTTTCTTGTTGCATCCTGTTTTATGATTAGCTGAGAGGCAGATCCCAAGGACTGGGTTTCATTTACACTCAGTGTTGATGATTATAATTTGACAGGCACGGTGCAGTGTTACCTGGAACCTCTCGTCTGTCTCATTCTCTCCGATCTGGCGCAGGAGGTCTCCACTGGCCTGGCCAATGCTGCCTGCTGCTGTCAGCACAGTCTGTCTGGGCTGCAGGGACACCAAAACACACACACAGAAGCAATGAAAAGTACTGAGCATGGGAAGCTGCATTTAGATGCCTGGTTGAAAATGTGTCAACTTGTATCTTGAGAACTAGCGTGTTGTTTTACTTAATCTTAGTTTTACATTGATTAAGTATGCAGATACAGTTTACAATAGGGCTGAACAATTAATCACAATACAGCCATGTGCAATATCAGATCAGTGGAGCTGAGCTTTTTTACTAAAGGTAAAATGTGTCATAAGATATCATTATAAATGAATCATTATGGTTCTACAGCGATGCCCTGGTTGATAAATCACAGTCTCCAGTTGTGAGGGATTATGCTTTTTAGGTGCTTTAGCACTGCTCAGTGTGGTGCTAAGATGAGTGGGATTTTTTAAAGGATACAAACTAGCCCAGAGCATTTTTATGTTCCACCACTGTAGTGGATGGTGCCAGACCTTTCTCCAGAAATGGAACACCACTAATGAAGTATGGATAAATCTGGCTATAGGACAAGTGAAAATGAAATGTAAAAATATCGGTTCCCACTAAAATCAGGACTCATGTCACATTGTCTGTCTAAATAATCACAATAAGATTTACATAACATTCAGTTCCAATTCAGTTCAGGGCAACACATGTACAAAACATACATCTTTTTGACAAATACAGTGCTTAACAAATATATTAAACCATGTGTCCTATTTGTGTCACAGACCAGCATCAGACATTACTGTGGACTCTTTCCTTTTCAGTTGGTTCTTAATATTTTACCATTTTGAACATGAGTGGGTGAGTCCAAACTAAATTCACATTTTTATACCAAATTTGAATCAACACACTGGACTCCTCTGAGAAATGACTCAAGCCTAACATTCAATCTCAAACTATTTTTTCTGTTCAGGAATGCAATTAATTGAATGGAATTTGGGATTTTACTCAAACAACAATAATGTGTTTTTTCTATTTGTTCTGCTTTTTTGGTAGAACAGTAAATTTGAAAATTCATTAACAACAATAATTTGTGTGTTCCCTAATAAATTTGTTAAGCATTGTAAGTCTGCAGGTGACATATACAGAAACCTTCCCAACCGTTTGCATGAGTACAACAATACTGTATAAAGCTCGGGGCTGTCCCAACAGATTACAAGTCACAGCATGTACAGTACATTAACTTCTTAATGATTCTCCAACAACAATAAAACTTAACAGTTGTTGAGAACATATAGTTTTAAAGCACAAGCAGCTCCAAAAAAAAAAAACTTTTAGCATATTACTGAATAATTCAGCAAATGTTTGAAGTGCTTCTGAGCAAGGTTTCTGTTGTTGTTGAAGTTGGTCAGCTGTCTCAGTCTGACAGCATGAGGACAATTCATTTAGTCAGCAAGCAGCACAAAAAAAGTTCATAAAATTAGCTGTTGTTTGAACGAGCAGGAGAGAAGTTGTATTGTCAGAGCAGAGCAGCTCTATTTGGAATTTTTTACTTTTTATGTTATTATTGCAATGAGCGAGCAAAACATTGTGTAGACACACTGAGCCTGACACGTCACGTTGCACAAACTGTGTACAGCACTGCAATGGCTCTAATCCAGTCAGGCTTTCAGGATTTATTCTGCTTAATCAAACCCTCCCACCAGAAGCCGCCCTGCCTTTCTATTCCTTTTAGGATTTGTACATAATGCATTTTTGGACTTTTCCCTACGCAATATGGAGCTAAAGACACATTAAGTAACTACAGTACCTGGTCCAAGGAGCAAAATTTCACATGCTCAGTTACATGTTTGTTTGCCTTGTTTCTTACCTCTCCAGAGGCCGGCTCAACCGCCTTGAGCAGGTCAGACACTGCACCTGCAAGTGTCCTGGCAGCCTTCATCAGGTCAGTTCCACCGCCCACCTCATCCTCCATTAGTGCAGCCAGCAGCTTCACACCCTTTGACATTTCTGTCAGGTTGGAAGAGATGGTGGTGATGGCACAGCCCACTGCGGTGTAGTCAGTATCAGTCGGGTCGCCTATTGACAGAACATAGAGAAATGACCAAAAAAAGAATCAGAGAAACTGAGAAAAAAATCCATGGTTAAAGGAAAGATGATGTATACGTTAAGGACGCTGACAATAATATTTAAAATTCAGCCAACTTAAGATCCAATCACTTGCATAAATCGATCATTCAAACTAAATTTTAAAATATTTACCATTAGAAAAATTTTGAGATGTTGCACAAACACCATCCTGACAACATTCAAGCAAAGGGAAATGAATACAGCTCAAACCCTAACCAGCTGACTGATCAAGAGTGGCACCGTCAGTGGATATCATCACAAGGCCTTATTCTCTAAACCACAGCCTGACAGGAGGAGACTATTAGACTTTATGCAACACTTACTATGCTGTTAATAAACAGCAGAGAGATGGAAAAGGTCTGCGTTAAGCTCACTAATTGGCCAGATCATTGTAATTCTGCAGAAAGTAGCACCACAAACTTTAGCAGTAAAACTGTGACCACAAATCTTAAGACTTTCACTGGATTCATTTAAGGGTTTTTCAAAGTACCATAAATACCAAAAGGGTGCCACAACTGCACATACTGCAGTCACACTCTACAGTTCCAGTCTATATGAAAATATGTTGTAATTATTATTATCTCCAAAAATATCTCAATTCAGCAAAACTTAAATATGAACAAACTAAAGCTTTTGACAGTCTCTGTGTAAACAGAGCCACGTCCTGAAAATGAAGAACATCAGCGTATGATTACATGATCATGAGTCATTCTAAAGCTACTTACCAGCTGTGAGGTTGACAACTGAGGCTGTTCCTGCAGTGATGGCATCTACCTGAGAGTGGATCTCATGTTTTGACTCATCCATCTTGTTCTGGATCCAGACCTTGGATGCCTATATACAGATAATGGTAAATGTCACTGCAAGTCCCCACATAATGTGACTAAAAGGTAGCTATGGTGTAATTAAATTATGTCAAGAGTGAAGAAGAATGAATGTCTATGTTATGAGTGTATGAGGGTTTGTTGCAGTATCTGTATTGTACTGTACCATATCCTGTCCAAGTGGTGGCAGGTTGTCCACTTCCCCCAGGTCAATCTGGGCCTTTTGCACAGCTTGCATACTGGTGTTGATGGTTCCCATCAGCGCTTGTTGGGCTGAGCTCTACACACAAAATAAAAGGAGCAGATTCACTGTTTTACAGAAAGTAGCCTGGAGTAATTTTTCAGCAAAACTTAACTGAGCTTAAATTCTGTCTCACCATGAAGTTGCAGTTCATTGCCGCACATTAACAATCTCTATATGTGGCAAATGCCTTAATAGGAATCAATTAGTGTGAGTGAAATGAACAAACACCCAACTGAGAGCCATACAGCTGTACTGTTCATACCAGTGGTGGCATGTGTCCACGGTGCATCTGACCCATTGTGATCTGCTGCTGAGCAGACGGCATGGTGCCCATGCTGAGTGACTCTGTGCCAATAGAGCCAGAACGGATCACCCCTGGCAGTGCCACGGACCCATGCTCTGCCCGGCCCATACGGTTAAATTGCTGCTGCAGGATGGTGGATCTGGAAGTACACAAACACACAAATAAATACAGCAGCTAAACATGTTCAGGGATGCCGCTTGTCTTTTATGACCATATTTCCCAAACCATATCCTGACTTTCATGTGAGAATGGAATGGAGAACGCAGCATGAAACAATTCACAGTGACTCTGTACATCTGGCAAGCTCCAGATTTCCACACTTCACATTCAAATTACACAATCATTGAAGTTTTGAACGGAGCTAATCTCAATTTACATATGGACGTGTGATAGCAAAAGGTTATTTTACCCTCTGTAACAATAAAACTTTTAGTTACTGTAAGCCCAATATGGCTTGATTCTGTATTTTCAGATAGCAGCAGCAAGGGAGATCAATAAAGACATTCCAACTGTTAATTTAGTGCTTCTATCAACAAAATGTTCAGCCTAACTAATTGATCATCTAAGTAGCAGTGTGCCATGAACAGATTGGGTATTCTCTGAAGTCTATTCTGAGCCAAAAGAAGGCAACTTCCACCAAAACACAGCTGTCTTTTAGACCTCAACTGGGTAATATTTAGACATGTACCTGAGTGGCTGTTGCATCATTACAGGCACAAACTTAGTGGTCAATTAACAGTCAGATCAAGGACATTTCAAGTTTCCTGTCATAATGGTTGGTATAGATCTGCACATAAACGGAACAAAGGCAGACTCGAGCATAAGTTACAAGTAAGAACACAGTGGATATGTGCACACGTCCACAGCTCCACTGAGAATATCTAGTGTGCTAAAGACTACAGAAGAATACAAGATCTTGGCAAAAACTTAATGCAACTCTGAATGAAAACAAATCTTGTGACAATGCACAGGCTTGTTAAAACAATGCTACAGGATGTGTGTGCTGTAATCAAAGCTTAAGGAGGTTCAACAAAATATTAGTCTGTGTGACTTTTCTGGATGGGCAGTGCATGTCGATGACTGTCATCTGCCAAATGAGATTCATCAATAGTGTAGGAGTGAAACAATACGGAGCTGTGTGGAAATCATAGGCCACCAAAGCTAAAACAGTGTCAAAGTCATCAATATATAAAGATTTCTTAAAAGCAGATACTTGTGGTTGTGTGTCTGGCTGTGCACAAACTGTGCATCAGCAGCAGTTGGACACAAACACAACGGCAGAAAGACACTGCATCCTTCCCTCTGTGTACTTCTGGAAGACAAAGCTTTGTTTTGTTTTTCTTCAGATAAGGCCTTCCAGCATTGGGCTTGCTATGCGTTTGCAGTATTAAAGACTTTTGCCCGTGGCCCAATGCACAAGCCCAGATAAAAAGAAAAAAAAATACAATAACAATGGCACCAAACACCCTCTCAGTTGAAAGCAGGAAAGCAATATCAATTGAGGCTAGACAGGAAAAAGGGCTTCAGTTACGCACCATGAGTCTACTGTGGATAAATGAGCTAATACACATCTAATCAGGAAATGTTCAGATATAGCTTTCACTTGTCCAGTGCAGCAAATTTTCTCCACATAATGATTATCTTCGTGGATAAAGTCCAGCTAAGGAAGTGCTCATGTGGTGAGATGAGCTCCCCAAAGATGGATGTGTGAGCGGCGGTTGAAAGCAACCAAGGAGGAAATTGAAAAAGGAGCCCATCTGATAGTTTGTTTTGCTAGAATAACATGCAATAATGATAGTGACACACAAACCTACAGTGATCAAATGGGGACTGCTCTAAGGATTTATCTGCAACACAACAGGTTTGTTCAGTTTCCATGTTCCTGCTTTGCTAAAGCTGGCTGTGTTGTAAAGTGGTTACGCTTGTACTGAGGAAAGATATGGCAGCCGTGAGGAGCTGTGTGTGCTCTGGTTTCAAACAACAGTACTCATCGACGTACTTTTTAGGAGACACCGATTCCTCCAGCATGGTTGACTCCTCATCGCCCTCGAGTCCAAACCGGTCTTTGCTTTGTTTCTACAGCACAGACGAAAAATACAATAGTTGTTATGAATAATACTTTGAGAGTGTGACACTAAAGAAAAATAAATAGGGCTCGTACAACAGTGAAATCTTAATTATCACACATATTACTGCAGTGAACAATTTGTCATTTTAGTTCTTTTGATGGCACCAGTAATAATATAAACCTATCAAGAGCTACTGTAATTTATAAATGTAATACACCTAATAGTATAAGTGTACAAGCAATTAAAATAGCATTTCTGTCTAGGCTTTGACACAAAAATTGCACAAAATAGATTTGATATGAATACCTTAAATATGCAAAGTTTATTGTTAGAAAGAAATTACTGCTGGTTACAGGCATAGGTCAGTTCTTATCGAGAGGAAAGGGACACTCAGAAGAATGCCACTCAAATCTCAAAATAGGATAATTATGAGTAAACATTAGTGGAATAACACATTTCTACTTCATTTCATTCATTCATTCACCTCTATTTATGCAGAGTGGAGGCGATTATCCCAATTATGCAAAAAAAAAAAAAAAAAAAGTAGTTGCCGGTTCAAATAATTGCTAAAACACATTTATGTAATAATTGTGAGCAGCCTAGGCTTAAATTCTTCAAGCGAGGAAAGAGTCACTTAGATGGATCTATGATTAACCAGGCTGCAAGTGTTTCAAATAATTATTATTCATTGTTATTTTTATTTCTAAGACCTATCTTAAGAAGAAGCTGCAAACTTGTGAATAGACTTTTCATACCTGTGCTTCATCAGCCAAGTGTTTCATTTACAGTGTACAATACCTGACACATCAACAAGTAGAGCAGATCGTATCTGCCTCAAAGGAATATTGATTCATTATGATTCATCTGCATCTCCAGAGATAAATGTCTCACCTTTTTGAGGATGATGTCAATGTAACCGGCAATGAGCTGGGAGATCTGTTCCCCTTCAGTGGTCTGCACTGAGTAGTAGCTCTCCTGGTACTCCCCAAAGTCCTACACACACAAACACAAACAAATCCTCCCCTTAAAGATGTTCCATACAGGCCTGCAAGGAGGTAACCACTGCTGCTTGTATTGTATACAAGCAGAGGATTTACTGCAGGGATTAATGGGAATCCAAGGACTTTAAAATGAAAACTGCACACACTGGTGGGTGACATCAAACAGTTGTACCATGCAGAGAGTCTGATTAACTTAAATAACGTCTTATAGTTAATTTTAAATAGAACATGAGCTGAAAATGTTACAAGTATTTTAAATTTTCTGGTGCAGGATATAAATCCTCCACACCAGACTCTCCAGCTTCGGTAACTCCATCCAGCACCATAAGACCATCCAGCACCATGAAGTGCTTCAATGCAGACGCTTTTCTTTTCAGTGACATCTAGACATTGTACCATTTTGAACAGGAACGAGAAATTCCAAACTGAATTCATGATTTTACTCAAATTTGACTTCTGAGAAGTTAGAAATTATGCAAGCATAACATTCAACCACTAAAATGCATCACTTTTATTAAAGAGCATGCACATAAGGGAGATGAACTATTATAGAACCATTAAAAAATATTTTTGGCACAGATAGCAATACTGTTAATACAATGCAGCTATCACATAAGGCTGAAATTGGGTTGTGGTCTAATGAATTTAAGCACTGTACATGTGCACTTACAAAAAAAAAATCTTACAAATATTCAATTTTCAGCTTGATAATAAAGCAAAATATACATTACTGAAGAAAAGTTATGCTGAGGTGAAGCAGCACACTGCATCCTCTGGAAGCTTATCCCAGATTAATATAACTAAAAGGGGACTAGCAACACCAAAATGTTATAAACATTATGACAGTAACACAGATCAAACCAACAAGAATGGCAAAACTCTGTCACAGATCTCGGTCTTCAAATGAGTTTTAAAAGTAACTGCAGTTAATGAGGTTAATGAAGGGGTGGGCTTCCACAGTTTGGGGCAATAACACAAGGAGTTTGTCTCCCCCACCCCTTGTGTTTTAGTCTGGACTTCGGGATGAGCAGAGACCAGAGCTAGAAGGAGCTAACCCATTTAAAGCCTTAAAATGAACAATATAACCTTAAATTCATCTCTAAATCCAGTGCCTAAAAGCTAAAGCAGGTGTTATATGATTTGGGGGCGTTTTTAGTCTTTTTACACTTTAATTTTCTTTTCAGAAAACTCTTTAACGTGAATACCTTAATAAATTCACACATATACTGTAATTTCAGTGAATTCAGCTGTTAATTTCTTTATCATCTCTATACGCAGCGTAGTACTTAGCTCTGACAAAATAAAAGTGTAATACTGGTGAATATACAGCCTTTCTACAAGACGTTCAACGTGAGAGTCACAAGTCAAACCTCTGAACCCATCATGAATCTTGGTGTCACAAAAGCACACAGTCTGAATCCCAAAGCACTCTGTTGAATTAACATCCAGAAAGAGAGACTGTGTTAATTTAATAGAGACACTGGTTGTACGAGATCTGCAAGATTAAATCTATGTTGCTCATCGACTTGGGCTGCTGACACAAAGCAAGAATATTGACAGGGAAGACAAAGAAGTCTGTTCAATAAGTGAAGTGCATGAGAGAGTGAAGGGATGGGCAGATTGAAGACCACAGAGAAAAAGTGAGTTTACCGAGCCATATTTACAGCTGGAGATAAACTGTGACATGTGGACAGAATGAAGAAAAATGAAATGTGGATGTACAAGTATCAGAATTGCTGTTGAAAATAGTTTGCCGTTCTAATGCTCTGACGCACAGTTGAGGTCAAAATTACCAGCCCTGTTAAACCCTGTTGTGTTGGATCTGTTGCCAGTGCTTACCTTAAATCAGTGGTCCCCAAGCCCCGGGCCACACAGAAAGAATACATAACTTACATTATTTCAATTTTATTTATTATCTGATTGTGAACGGTTTTTTGTTTTGGAAAATTACCAGATTCTCTTTGTCTTATTCTCTTATCTACATCCACTACCCTCTTAAAGGGGCAGCCAGTGTGCCGGTGTGTTACTGGTAACTTGAAACACCCAAGCTTGCAAAATGAACGAAAAACAAACGTCTTTGGAAAGATTCTTTGCGCAGGGTAAAAGAGCCAATGAGGAGCCAGAAGAAGAGCCTACGACTTCAAAGACAAACAAAGCTGCATTTAACAGACAATACCAGGATCTGACTGGAAATATGGATTTATTACAACAGGTGGTTCCCACGCACCGAGCCCGCTCTGTATAATATGCAGCAACCGGCTCTAATGAGGCAATGAAGCCTTCAAAACTGCTTCGCCACTTGGAGACCAAACATTCTGCATTAAAAGACAAGCCTTGAAGTGTGA
>JAQQAE010017849.1:0-11350 GCA_029823295.1 Pseudamia nigra
AAATTAAAAATGTGACATTTTTGGACAGTGAGGCTTATAATCAGGTGCGGTTTATAGTGCGGAAATTACGGTATTCTGAATTCCTGTACCACAGAGTCTACATGATGGGATCTATGGCACAGACAGGAAAAGCATATTATTAGCAGTAGCTCATTTGTATATAAAGCAACACATGGTGAAACAGCCCATTTGATGGAGGACTGAAAACTAGAAATATAGAGATGTGATCTTTTTGGCTTTTTAAACTGAATTTTAATATAGATGCTTTAATTGATGTGTGATGATTAAATGAACGAATTAAAAAAGGAGGTAAGATATCTGCTTTAAACAAGTGCATGATAATTTGTACTACAGTCATTTAGAACAAGGTCTGTTATATGAATGTGTTGGATATGCTATTGAATAAAACCAATACTACTATTAGAAAACAGCGAGACACCAGTATGAAGGTCCATTTGTGTACTACTCAAGAACAGGAAAATAAACATATACCTTATGAAATACTTGCATGATGATTTTCAGCTCTTTGGACAATAGCATGCAGCACACACCATCAGCTGGCTATAATTATCCTCAGGTTGCACCGTGCAGGTACTGTTGACATGCTGGTTCCCCGGCTGAACACACTGAGGTCTCTGTTCAGCAGACAAAGAAGGAACACCTCAGTGAACACATTTGGATTTCTTTCCAATAGGCAGCTAAGGTCAGTGCCTTGATCAGTTCAGAGCTGCTTGCAACCTACTGGCTGCTCCCTGCTGTGTGGCTATTCTAAGAATTCTGTGTTTCCTGGCTATGCTCCTTCCTTGGGTTGCAAATGCTTTGTTAGTGGTGTTGTTTATCATTGTGAGGTGTGTTTGAAACTGCATTGGTCACAGTCTGAGCAAGCGAAGAGCAGCAAAATAATGTATCAGAGCAGTAGCTGTGACCTGTAGGGATTTGGGTGTTGGCGATGCTGTATCGTCTTCTTCACGTTTTTAATGCCTGTCAGCATTAATCCAGGATTTAACAGTGATTTGATGTGCAGGCCTGGAGCTGTGGCTGCAGCCAGCAGGTAGCAACACGCATTAGCATCTTTTAATTAAGACTGCACTCACAATATCTCTCTCCCAGTATGCCTCTACCTCCTACCTCTGACCAACACAGCGAGGGAAAGGTTAGCCATGTGTATATATGTGTGTGTGTGTGTGTGTGTGGGGGTGTGTGTGTGTGTGTGTGTGTATGAGGAAAACAGGGAGAGGGAGGAGTAAAGTGAAGTCATTTGTCTAGTTGGTAGCCTCTTAAGAAACCAGAAACCCAGTAGTAGCAAGAGTCACACAATAACACCGGATCAGACAATACTTATTAAGAATTGTTTATTTAGATTAGAAAATGTGATGTGTAAGCTGGTACTCACACTGTATATGTCAATGTTCAAAAAGCAATAACAGTAGCCATGTCACCAACCTTGATTTTTTTGTACCCATTTGCCAAAAATAAACTGCAGAACCTCTTGACACCAGATACTTTGGTTCATGAGGAAAAGCAGAGTGTGAGCATGTGGAAAGTCTCGTCCTGAGGCTGTGATCATTGGTATTAAAGTCCCTCAATGGAAAGCAAAGCCAAAATAAGCTTTGGGCTATGGATGCACTATTATTCTTCAACTACCAGTTTGACTTCCATCTAAAGTATGCATTGCTGTTTCTATGTTTCTGTTTATGTATAGACTGAACAACATAGTACTTGAAAGTGCATTATATTTACAAATACTGTTACATGTAGCATTAAATGTGTTAAAGGACAAGGATTCTGGCTCAGGTATCTTAAGTGTAATCCCACATGGCCACAGAATATCCTCCAAAAGTCTTGATGCATTTGGACTTACTTAACTTCTCTCTAAAAAATGCTGTCTATACTTTTTCTACGAGTCATTGTGGTTTCATCGTTTAATTTGTACTTTCATTTGAAATGTCTGCTGGTCTGTCGTTAAATTACTGGTCCAAGGGTGAATATACTGTAAGGCTTTGATGCCAGTTGGGTCATGCTTTGAGAAGTACGAACGACAGCTCATTCACTCGCTGAGGTTCCATCTCTGAAAGTGTCTGTGAATTGAATAAACTGTCATTATTCCTGACAAACAGCTTGACTGTGGTGTTTACAGTTAGTTACACCAGCAACAGCAGAAGCATTGCATGCACGATAGAAGCTTATAGTTTTACCATGATTTAGCATTTAACATTAGCTTTTCCCCTTCTCCACCCTTTTGACCAAATATGGCCACTTCAGGCTCCTGAAGGATACCACTAAAGCACAAAATCCTGGTTTCAAAATAGTAGAAATTTTGCATATATACATGTTCTGTGTTTGCATATGCATATTTAACATGTGCATTTGTGTCGTGCTACATCATATACTTGTTATGATAGTTCTCTGCATCATCTATTTTCTAGCATTTATGAGATCGGTGGTGATAAACAGTGCATGAATATGCATGTCAGAAATGGGGGTGATGCTGCTGTGTATATCATAAGGTCTGTGTGTCAAAACTCCCATGGGAGAGTAAACAAAATCAATAATAAACACCATATGGTGTGTCACCATCAGCAATGAAGAATACTAACTAAATGGGTGTCTAAGAAAACAAGATAACAGAACAGGAGGGAATGATCAGCACACTAAGCTTACTGGCAGAATTAATGTGTCAAAGCCTCCTGAATTATGCAGTATAAATTATTTATGTGGTTCTGACACAGTGCTAATGACATGACAGGTCAGAGGGCACAGCAGGATTCAACAGTACACTAGTATCCACTTTATTAATCCCAGCTGAAGAATTTCACATCTCACTGCAACAGAGCACAATGGTTAAAACACGGAGACAGTCCTCTTAGTACCGAGTCCACCACTACGTCCTCCAACACATCTGTTGCTACACTTCATTAGCAGTCATGTCTCATGATGTTGACCTCACCATCCATCTGGAACATGTTGCCAACGAGCCAACACTGCTCTTCACAGTGTATAGCCTTCATTTTCATTGGTATGGAAAACAGCCGTACTCGGAAACGACTGACATTAACACACAGTCGGAAGAGGAAATATAAGACCTCTAAAATTTGACATGAAATACAATTTGATATTCATGAAAATAAAAGTATTTCAGTTATTATATTTCTGAATGGATGATTGAAATTCACTCAGTAGTTGTCTGTACGTTTTGGACAAAATGCCATGTGTTGGTTTTAGAAAAGAGAGAAAGTCACAGAATCATTTAGATTTAATTTCAAATATCAAGGCAATTTATTAGCAACAGACAAATTTCAGTCTGGATCAACAAATCATTAGTACCACCTTTAGAGCCATGTTTTAAAGCTTGTGGAGCCCTGCCAGTTGTCTATGTTTTCAACAGCGTTCATTCATCATTAAATTAGATTAACAGAAAAATATATTGATGATTTGCTCCACTAGTTTTTTTTTCAGCATAGGGTCAGTTAAATATTCAGAGGAAATGAAAAATGAAACTGAGAAATGGAAGAGCAGATTTTACTTTCCAAATAGTGTATTAGGTATGCAATCCAAAATCCAATATACAGTACAGTCCAATACACTCTTTGTGTTTTATGCTGGTAATGAGACAAGGAGAATGCCTCAGTGAATGACACTAGCGTTTGTTAAATTTTCACTCGATATGTTAGAATAAATAAAAATAAGGAATCAATGCATATAACCGCTGTAACTCTGGAGATGCAGCTTTATGTATTATGTTAAAGGAAAACAAAGAAAACATTATTGCTTCCTCCCACACAACTGAAATAGTCTACAGAAACATTATAACTGGCCATTAGTTTGCTGTTTATAATAAAATACAGTATCTAAAGATGACAAGTTGAATATAGATCAGTCTGATGAAATCTACATAAAAAAACACATCATGCATCAACTTAATGCATGTGAATGTTTAGTTTGGGCAACACTGAGGGGGCGGTGCTTATCGTCTACTGTAGCCAATCAACACAGACAACTGAGATATTTAGGCTGCGTTTTTGGAAAGCTGTCAAAATGTCCATTTATGGCAGTGGTTCTAAAATATTTAATTCTGAAAACAAATAATAAATGTAGGATCCAAATTTAGAAAATTATATGATGAATTACATATTTTACATTATATACTTTTTGTTGCATCATTTGCTTCATTTTTTATTTGTCATGTCTTTTCATTTTGTCTGGTATTTTGTTTTCATCTTCTTAATTCTGGAAGCATCCCTCCTACACTTCACATAATTTGATGAGTTCCTTTGTCTTAATTAAGAAAAATGTATTTATCTGTATGGCAGTTGGAAATAATTATGAAGACTGATCAATAATTTTTATTGTGACAGATATTTTATATTGTCATAATTCAGTGCTGATGTTTATGATGACATATTTTAATCATTATAATGACTAATAATAAA
Source organism: Pseudamia nigra (assembly GCA_029823295.1). Taxonomy (NCBI): domain Eukaryota; kingdom Metazoa; phylum Chordata; class Actinopteri; order Kurtiformes; family Apogonidae; genus Pseudamia; species Pseudamia nigra. Next base: position 4,431 of record JAQQAE010017849.1, read on the forward strand.
TTACAAACAGTCTTCAGCGCATCATCTCACCAACGTGCCTACATCAGATGTTTCAGAGCAATCAGAGACTGTTTTTCAGTTTTCATTGTCATTTATCTTTTAATTTGATTTTGTATTTTATTCCATTTTGGGCTTTTTGAATCTTTTCCATCTTCTACATGTTAATGCTTTTGTGTTTGTGTCTGTTTTGTTCTTTTTATTGTTTGAAATTGTCATAATTTTTGTCTTGCTGGTGTTTTACATTTTTTCATCTTTTACATTATGTTGTCATTACATTATTTTGTGTTGTGTGTGTTTTTGTGTGAGTTTAATATTTTCTTTAATTTGCATATTTTCCAAGATATTTAAAACCTTCACACAGGGCTAAAACTCAGTTTTTAAACCTGAGTAAAATACTAATTGGACATCTATTGTGATAATTATCAGTATCAATTGATTTTATTGTTGAGTGTATGTTGCACATTTCTACTTATCTTATTATTGTTCTGTATTTCACACAGACAGTGGGCAACCCAATTAAAAATGGCTCTCTCTATTTTTAGGTTCCTATCCAAAGCTTTGAAAAGTCAGGCATATGTTATAGAGTTATTTACTAACAACTCTTCCTAGACTTAAATACCATATTCTAAGAAAACTGGCATACTTCCACAATTATCGCCCAAAATCTTCATTTGAAGAAATGTCAGTGGTTGTACGATGTGTTTGTTGTCAGCATCATATGTCTCAAAACTATCAGCAGGACAGAGTTTCAGTGTCAACACTGACCTAAGCAGCTTGTCAGGTGCATGTCGACTACAGCTATGCATTGGCCTGTTGTGGCGTACACTGATACAGTTATTAATGCAGTGATTTATTGGTCTGTCAGATGTCTCTCTCCTCATCTATCTGAAGCAAGAGAGGGTCAGGCAGGTGAAGTCTCTCGCCTGAGGCCAGGACAGGTGTGATCTGAGCTGCATTCCAATATCTCCAACCCTGCTCCCAACAGGACGCTGTCGACAGCAGGTTTACTCCGAGGAACACATGCTGCTGTTAAACAGGATCGAGACTGAGACGTGTGTGACAGCAGATATGGATGCAGAAGCGATGTTACGGTTCATAGAAAGATGAGGTCCCACCCCTTCCATTCAATAGTCACCTGATAAAGAGAGACAATTTGTTCATTTCAAAGACAGGTTTTCACGTTAAGAAAATCAAAGTTTATAGTAACACTTCAAATAGAATACTACTGTGGACTTAACATAATATTAAGACCACAAAATCAAATATTGCAGAAGTGATGTCACCATAACTTCTCTTGCTCCACGTGCAGCCCACAGCTACTGAAGATGCTGCTGTACTTCCTTTAATTGTTAGAAGAATTATGCATTTGTACAAGCAGAACTTTGACTTACTTTACTTTTACTTTTAAATTGGCAAACATCGCTCGTGTAGCTTATGCCACAATAGACTGTGTAGATTAGTGGGCAGAGGAACTGTGGAGTCACTAAGTTTGTAAACTGCTGTTTTGAGCCCAAGCAGTTTGCAAATTCCCATCCACCATGTTGGCACCAAATACCAGAAGTAACCATATTGGGACGAATGGGATGGAGCTGTGGGAGTGCAATGGGAGAAGGAGCTTATGCTAATGTAGCTTGCTAAGACTTAATCAAGCATTTTCTAATTTCTTGTTGTTAGTGTATCCACTTAACCCTAACTTCAGTCTAGCTCCCTGCGAAGAAAATATGTTTTATTAAATAAATAGTAGCTACAGAGACCTGACTGTCTGACTCTGTAGATGAGTGGAGCTGTCATAGAGACCTGTCAATCAAAGCCCAACATGGTGGAGATTTGCCAGATAACTTGCTATAACATCTTAATAACAAGAAAAAAAAAAAAGATGGAACCCCAGATCAGTTTTTTCAAGCAGGGTCCAAATAACCTGTTAGAGACCATGATGATTCCTGACAAAAATTGTATTCACTTACTGAAAATGATGAATGATGAATTTGATTAGTATTTGAATGTGGGGGCTATTGCCACATTTGTGAAATGTCTGTTAAACTAAATGTATTAACCGTGCATGAACCCTATAGTGTGCATTTATCATTGAATGCTGTGTAATATGGACAAAGCATTCTTTGATTCCTTGAACTTTTATAAGTTGGGGTAAAGGTCTTTTTTTAATATAGTGGAGTTAAACATTTGTAAAATGATAAAAAATAACAAAAGGTTACCCAAGAGAATAGCAGACCTTAAGAATAATTACAGTCTTTAAATACACAGGAAGTGGGCCAACTAAAATGAGAACAGTTAAAGTAAACAGTGATAGAATTAAATATTCATAATGCCCTAAGGATAAAAATTAAGTGACTTTAAGTCTTTCTGCAATTTGCACAGTAATAGAAACTTTCATTTTTCCAATCTCAGTAAAAACAGTGGCAGCATAAAATTTGAATAGAAATATAACAAGGTTCACATTAAAAGAAGTGAGATTAAAATGGGATTAAAACCAGTCAAGGTCTTATAAATGACTAATTTGCAAACAATTATCACATCTTACAGAGGGAGAGAGAGGGAGGAAAGGACCCCTATCAGTGATACATGTTAGTATGTGTCATAAAATTATGTCATAAATTACAGAAAAACAAACAAACCTTGAGTGAGGTCGTTACAGTACATATTAAAATCCCATTGAAAAGGTACAGTCACTTTTAAAGGTTAACTATTTTGGAACTCCAACAGTAAACACTCAGTAGGTTAATTGGTCACTCTAAATTGCCCATGTGTATGAATGTGAGTGTAAATGGTGGTCTGTCTCTATATGCGCATGTGTAAATGATAACTGGTTCACAATTGACTTACCAGGTTAAATAAAGGTTAAATTAAAAAAAAAAAAAAAAAGATATAGCTTTAGTACACCTAGCAATATGTACCTTAATTGTGTGTAGCCAAGTAGAGTGACGCAGTGGATGTACTCTGTTGACATATTATGGTGAATATTTCCATCACACAATTTGGCAATATCCTTCTTTTTGTGTATGTGTTTTGCTGTCTTGAAAACTTGTCTAAAGGACAATCTCTGAAAGCTTTGAAATTACAAGCTGAAAGCGGGAAGTTTTGACAAAGGAACCTCTTTTTATGTGTCTTTTTTCTTTTGTGCATTCTGTAATAACTCCTGTATTACAGAGATATTTTGTGAAAACCACTGTCATTGTGTCCAAGATGAGAAAGATTTTGGACACAGTTTAAAGAAATTCAAACTAGCCAAACACTGAACGACTTTCTGCCCCATTCCAGAAAATTAGGGGATGGCCCAAGACCTTTGTCCAACATAGACACGGCTCTAGTGTGGAGGGCAGTTCTCACTATAGGTGCATCTCATTCCCTCATTTCCTTGCTCCTTGGCTACACATACTGTAAGTTGATTTCACACATCTGTATTATGCAAACCGCTGTAGGTGTTTAAACATAAAGGTTTTCCTCACTCGGAAGTCATTTAGATCATTTTAAATCATCAAATGCATGATCAGAAGTATGTAAAATAAAAAGTGACATCCCCATACAGTGTCCTGTATCAGTTGGGATTTTTCTGATACTGCTCCTAAATCAATACTTTTAAAATTGTGCTCCTGCTAAAACTGTGCTTAAGTCTATACAAGATAAGAGATATGATTATGGTCAGTGACGGTCTGTGTAAAGGCTGCCTGTGCTGTTGTGGGCACTCGATCATGTTAATGCCAAACAAGGAGCATTCCTGTGCTTTAACCACATGCCCTCATCACATGCTTTATTACGTTTCCCTCTTTGTATGCTAGTACTTTCCAATCCTTACATCAGCACGCTGTGGTGAAGTAAAGCCACATTTTCCAACACTGTGCCTTACACATTTTCCAGTTGAATAATGGTAGCTACTAGCTAAGCTAATTAAGCTAATTACCTCCTGTTAGTGCAGCCTGTTGCTTGTAATGTCCATTTCTAACCACCAGAGGGAAGTAATGGTCAGTGAGCACAGAAGGTAGGAAAGCTTCTGCATCAGTAGCTAATGACAACCAAATGAGGTACTGAAGTCTGTGTAGGGATCTGGTCTGGTACGTATCAGTCATTTTGGCACTATTGTCATATTTGATACCAGATTTCAGTACTGATCCCTATGTCCACATCACCTACTGACACATGAAACCACTTTCTGAAATAAATTAGACAATAATTATAGGCATTCATAAACTTGTCTGACAGAGATGATAAAATACAATGTTATAACATAACTAAATAACAGACATGATGGAGCTCTTCCTTTTGACATATTGAACCAATGTGCATATGACATGATAGTGCTGAGGAGAGAATGTATCATTTTGTTAAAGGCCTGTTATCTTGGTTCCTCTCGTCATGTCTGTTCTTTGATCTCTCTTTTTTTTTTGCTTCCCTATTGGAAGGCCACTAGGCAGGGAGTCAAGGAGCCAGAATGGTAAAATGAGATGAACCTGGTGTGAGGCTGGATAGATAAGGACTCATCCTCTTTATTTGGAGTAGTGTAACTTTGTAGAACGTATTTCCTTTTGCCATTTGTAGTTGCTCTTTGCTGGTACATTCGTGGGCGCAGAAACAACCATATAAATACAGATGACTGAATAAGTTGTCTATGACAAGTCTAAAACTGGGATGTTACCATTTTGAAGCAAATGCTGAGCTACATTTATCACAAACGTGCATTTCCTTGTAGCTCTATGTAGAAACATGGCATTCAACCCACTGTACCCTGTAACAGAGCAATAAGTGCTTCAGTGATTACGTAGTCACTATAACCATGAGAAATAGAGGAGCTAGAAATAGCTAAGCAGGTTCAGCCCCAAGCCCAGAGACAGCCAGGGAGATTAGAGTGTGTTTTATGGCCACACTGCAGATCACATTAACATTATTACATTCACTGGGAATGAGCAGAGAGAATGATAAAAGAAATAGACAAGCTGGAAGGCAGGGGATGAAGATGGAATATGGGTGAGAGGGCAATGGAAATGGTGGATGTATAGGGGAAAACAGAGGAATAAAGCAGAGCAGAATAGCTGACAAACAAGTGGGAAAAGAAATGTCGAGGGACCTCAGTGAGAGGGAGGTGAAAGGTAAAGACATGTTAGGGAAAAATTAGAGAGACCGAATCACATTTCGTAGCCTCTTCCCAATTAGACAGAGAGCTGCCACAGAGGTTCTGAGTTTGCAGAGCATGCCCTTCACCCGGAGCACTGAGATGGTGGTCTGAGCTGCTCCTCAGAGAAACAGTATGAACTGCATGAATGAACCTATGATCACATTCCTTTCCCCAGTTCTCTTGGTTGATTTCAGCTCCACTTTTGCCACAATGTAATTCCATGAGATGACCAGACACAGTACCTGAGCACCCCCTCCTCATCCACTTCTCAGGCACAGTAATGTGCATCATCACCATCAGTCCCCCATGGCTTTGTGTTCTCAACCCCTTTCATTACACCCTCTATACATCTACACCGTCATCACCTGTCATTTCAAAGAATCTGACACTGCTTCACTCTCTACACTCAATGACAATGACTCTGTTACAGCCCATTGGCACTCCATTTCCTACTTCACACAATCACTACACTTACATGCACATATTCCTCTATTATTACTTCACCCGGGGAGGTTATATGATTCCTCCTGTATGTTTGTCTGTTATCAGGATTACATGAAAACTACTCCACATGTTTTTATAAAACTTGGTGGAACAGCAAGGCATAAGCTAAGTTACATACTGAGGCAGATCCATGAAAAGCGGTCGAGGCTGGAGGCTTGATTTTCAGTTTGTATACTGTAAGATTGGAGAGCCCAAGGCTAAATGGACCTCCACACCAAGAGCAATAACTATACCAATAACGATAACCATGTGAGCATCCACACTGATGAATGATAGCACTGCAACCAGGTCTCAGAATCAAAATGGATACTGATCTTGTTGTAGGATAGACGCAGAGTGCAAACTTGATCTCAACAATGAACAAATGTTTCTTACCTTCATCTTAAAAGTCCTCTTGTAGAAAAGACAAAAACAGATTAATGAAGGAGTTAAACAAATTCTTAAACACAAACTGTTGCAAATTATCACAAATAGTCCACTAAAATTGATTAACATGGCTAATTTATTATTTGATTAAAATGGCTAATTTAATGCAGGCAGGGTTGAAAAATACAGCTCTTCACTCTGCTGCTAATCTTGCATAGAGAGAGTATCTGCACACCTCGTTAGTGCCATGTCAATGCTGGAGATGTGTCTGACGCAATTCCCCATAATTCCGGAGTAGGAGTAAAAAATATGTGGGCAGGTTGGCTTGTTTGTACTTCTTTAAACAAACCACTGTTTTCTTGGGCAGTTGACATGTGTTCAGGATGCTACAATAGTGCCACTGTGAATTTTTGTCAGGGGGAAGTTGTTCTGGTGGAGCATTTTTGTGAACTATGGAACTGAAATGGCTAAATCCCTGCAAACAAAAACATAAAACGTGTGTCTTTGGACCTTCAGTGTTTTTCCTGTATTATTTATTATTTTCAACATTGTAGAAGCCTTCTTAATGTGCTTTAGACCATCAGTTGTCCTGTTTAAAGGAAGGATGGGTACTGAATCAATAGCCCTACCAGTGCTACTACAACTATGGTACAAATCCATACAACAGCAGGAAATACTACAACCATCAAACACTACAGTATGATGAACTTGTTTTCATGAGGACTGTCCCAGCTACCTCTGCTTCAGAGGATACCTCTAGTAGAATTACCAGCCTCAGAAACTGCCAGTTTACAGAACCTCACATAACATTTGATGCCTTAGCTTGACTAGGTTCATTTTTTCTTTTCTGTACATTTTTAATGACATTCGTGCATTTGCACACCTGGAACTCTCTCTGCCAGGGACCTCTGAGGGGTGGGTGGGG
>JAQQAE010017850.1:0-11350 GCA_029823295.1 Pseudamia nigra
AACATTCAAAGTCCCTACTCTCAGTCCTAGACTCTTGCCTTTCCTCTTCTCTCTCTGCCTATGGACACGCCTCCCGCTCTCCTTCTTCCACCAACAGTCGTCCAGTTTCCACCAGCACCCTGTTGGTTAACAGCACTGATGGCGGTCGTTGTCAACCCTGGCCTCGACCGATCCGGTTTGGAAGTCATATTAATGAGTCGCATGTTTGATTTGGCATAGGTTTTACCTTGGATGCCCTTCCTGACACAACCCTCTGCATTTATCCAGGCTTGGGACCGGCGTAAGAAAGAACACTGGTTTGTGTCCCCCGTCACGGCTGCATTGAAGATTTAATTAAAAAAATAAAGAATAAGTTTCACTATGGCATGAGTTGGCAGTGGGGATAAAAGCAAGACAAATCAACACACAAAGTTTATCAAAATGACATTTGTAGTGGTATCACCCAGTTTGTGGAAATGCAAAAGATGGAGGAGGAGAGGAAAAGACCGGGATGTCCCTGAAGGCAGGGGGTGAGGAAGACTGAAGTCGTTTAATGAAACAGTGATTTATGCATCCCCTCGTAACCATAAAACATAATATATACCCCCATCGGCTTTGACAGAGCCCCTCCTCCCCAGCTGCAAACTCCCTTCCAGTCTAAAACCCTTCTATAGCATCCTCCCCCCTCCCCCAAGTCCTACCTCCACCTCTGCAGCCTCATCCAGCCGGCCTCCAACCCCCCCTTCAACCTTTCTCCAGTGCCATCCTTCCCCCTTCCCCCTCTTTTGTGTCTCTCTGCATCTTTAAAGGAGGACAAAATCACAGCAGCAGCACCTTCCCAACCCCCCAATTCCAATAAAGCCTCCACATCTTCTCACAGGGGTGATGTGCAGCACACAAAGGACTAAAAAAAAAAAACAGTGCTGATTGTCAGCTGCTGCATGAAGGGAAACGATTGATCAGTCACAGAATAACTGAGGCGTTTATTTCAAAATATAACAATAACAATGTATTGAATTTGTGGGGAGATGCATCATCAGTATAAAATACATAATTTACAGAAGGATAGTGTGTGGGGAAAGAAGTTCTATTGGTTAAACTTGGAAATGCATTCATTTTGAAGAGAAATTGATTCGTTACGGCACAGCCGGCGACAGATCTGACACTTAGGGACAGCTTGTTTATTGTTTCAGCTGTTGAATTAATGCATGATGTATGAAATAGATGGATGGATGGATGGATGGACAGACAGAGGAATGGATGGATTAGTTGGTGGATGGATCAATTTATGGAGGGCTGGATGGATGAACACATGGATGGATGGATTGGTTGGATACGTAATTAGGTGGATGAATGGACAGATGAACAGATGGATTGGTGGGTGGATGGATGGATGGATGGACTGGTTGGTGGATGGATGGATTTGACGGCTGATTTATGGATGGATGGTGGATGGATGGATGGACTGGTTGGTAAAGGGATGATTTATGGATGGATAGATGGATGGATTTGACAGATGATTTGATGGATGATGGATTTGATAGATGACTTATTGATGGATGGATGGTTGGAGGGATGGATGGATGATAGTTTCGTGGGTGGGTTACGTTTGGGTTGTTAATGGTTGCTTGTGTTTTCTTTCTTTAAAATATTCAATTCAATTCAATCGTTATTTGTATAGCGCCAATCATAATCGCTGATAATCTCTAGGCGCTTCACAATTCGAGGCAGAGAGTAAACCCAACAGAACCAAAATATATATATTATCCTTTAAAGCAGGAGTACCAAGCATGAAGATAAGGAAGTAAAGTGATTTACCTGACTCTGCTGGTGCCAGTTGGGCTGGTCTGAGTATTTCACTGCTGACATCTCTGTGATATGGCAGTGATTGACATAAGCAACATGAAAGCATGGATCCATCCTGCCTTGGCGATCGGTGGTGGCAGATGTTGTCACCACTAAGCATTGTTTAAATACCACAGCGTACCTGGGAATTACTGCTGGTTATGTCTATCTCTTTATCACCACATCTTCTGATAGCAAAGACTTCCAACCCGATACTAGCAAGTGTACCTAAAAAAGTGGCCAGTAAGTTTTTGTTTATTTTTTAGTTATATTGTTCATTTTGATCATTTCATTGCTTATTTTCTACATTTTGTGGATTTAGTTCGCTTTACCAAACCAATTTCTCTGCAAACAAAAAATAAGCAAAAATAATTTAGAATGTGAACAAAACCATGAAACAATGAACAAAAAAATGGATAAAATTATGAAAATGAACAAAATGAATAAAAATGACCAAAATATTAAGAAAGTGAATAAAATTAATGACAATGCAAAATAATATTTAATAAAATGAACAGAATTCAGAAAAATGAAAAACATTTAAAAAAATTAGCAAAATGAATAAAAATTACACAAATATTTATGACAATAAAAAATGAATAAAAACATCAAAAATGATAATAAAAATACCAAATGTAATCAAGAAAATTAACAAAATCGATAAAAACGAATGAAAATAATTTAAAGAAAATGAACAAAATGAGTTAAAAATGAACAAAATTGGTTAAGAGAATGAAAATATTTAAGAAAATAAACAAATTTAATACAAATGAACAAAAATCGAGAAAATTAACAAATTTAACAAAATTCAAGAAAAATCAAGAAAATCAACAAAAATATAGAAAATAATAAACACATAAAATAAAAAAATTAAGACAATAACAAATTAAGAATGAACAAATTTTAAAAAATCAACAAAAACAATAAAAAAGATTGAAATTGTCCATAAATTGATGAAAATAATAATGTTAATCAACAAAATGAGCAAAATTTTCAAATGGATGAAGTTAATAAACAAACTGCCGAATCAATTATAAATATCTTCATGATTTAAAATCAACAAAATGTGCAAAACAATGAACAAAATGACTCAAAATAAACAAACTGATCAATGGAAAAAAACATGAAGGTAAATCATAGAAACTGAATGAAAAAATAAACACAATGCACACAAATGAGCAAAAATAAAGACTGGATGAATATTGTTTGATGGCCCGGCTCTTCCTCAGTCCAGGTTTTGCTCCTGATCGCTGCTTCCACACTGCGCGTCTCCATGAGCTGCCACCACCCATTGACTCAGCTGTGACACAATGAGGTCAAAGGTCAGGGCAACAACAGTCAAACAAAAAAAAACACGAGCCAATGTCAAGGCTGAGCAGAAAGAAAGCAAGAAGGAAAACCACAGAGGAGAAACAGCTCTTTATTTCAATAAATAGGAAAAGAAGCACTACTTGTTGAACCTATCTCATGTTATGTTTGTCATAAAATTCCCATGAATGAAACATTTTTGGATTCCTCTATGAGCTACACATAAAACAACACTCTTCAACATATATAAAAATACTATGACAGGAAAAAAAAAAATCAATATGCTTAGAATATATATTACAATCTGTTAGACTGTTACCGTCGATGTAGAAGAACAATAAAAGCTACATTAGTTCAATTCTGCTTGGTGGCGCATGAATTCAGAGGTTAACATACAAATAAAACAGGTTAACACTCAATATCTTAGTTTCACATCCATATAAATAACACGTCATAGAGAAAAGCTACATTTCCTGTGTTCGGATGATGCGTTCAAAGGATGTCCGGGCAAATCTGAGGAGGAAGAGTGTGATGAAGAGTGTGATGCATGGGAGTGTAATGATGCTCATCATCAGGCTCACTGAAGGCAAATACAAGCACACCGTCTGGACTGCTGTACTCATGAGGACCCCCAGTTTTAGGACCACATCAAACCTTCCCGTCCTTTTGAATTATTCTGCCAATAAATACATTTTGACGATTAATTTTCAAAGCAAAATTTGAAAATAAACCTTCCAACTGGCATTATTTTAAATTAAATATGTATGTATTGGGCATTATTGTTATTTTTCTGCATTATTGTTACTCAGTTATGTTGATTTTGTAGATATTTTAGTCATTTTAGTCAGTATTTTGTTTATTTTATGACCATTTTGTGGGCATTTTAGTCATTTTATTCATTATTTTGTTATTTTATGTTCATTTTGTGGACATTTTCATCATTTTCTTAACTATTTAGTTCATTTTATGATCATTTTGTGGATATTTTATTCATTTTCTGGATTATTTTCTTTATTTTATGTTCATTTGGTGGATTTTATTCATTTTCTTTATTACTTTTTGTTCATTTTATGTTCATCTGGTGAATATTTTAGTCCTTTGCTTGAATATTTTCTTTACTCAGTGTTTCCTGGATTCTTTTGTTGATTTTATGTTCACTTTCAGATTTTTATGAATTTTCTTTATTTTATATTCATTTTGTAAATATATTTTTTATTATTTTGTTCATTTTTGTTAACTTTCTGGATTGTTTTTTCATTTTCTTGGTTATGCTGTTTAGTTATGTTTAATTTAGTGTGCTTTTTTGATTATCTTGTTCATTTAATGCTTATTTTGTGGATATTTTATTTATTTTCTTGATTGTACCATTAGATTTATGGTCAATCTTGTTCATTCCGAGCTTGGAATCTTCATTTTCTTGATTATTTTTCTTCGCTGTGTGGATACGCTTGTTTACACTCTTCATTATTTTGTTGATTTAATCTCTATTTTTGCTCATTTTGTGGACACTTTACTCGTTGTCTTCAGTATTTTGTTTGCTTGAATTTTATTTTCATTTTGTTTGTTTTCTTAATTTTTTTCATCTACATTTTTGTTAATTCTGCAGATAATCTGTTCATTTTTACAGACTTCCTCTTATTATTTTGCGTTATTTCTTTTTTTAATTTTATTAATAATTTGCTTGACTTTTGTCATTCATTTCCATTATTTAGCCCATTTTGTTAATTCTCTTAGTTACTGTGTTGTTGATTTAGTACATATGCCTATAAACACTAAATGAAAATGAACAAAATAAGATCAATATCCATTTTCGTGCATCTTATTACCTTTTATATCTAAAAGGTAAAACATGCTGTGGAATTTTGAGTTTGGACCCTAAGGAGCGCCCCCCAGCTGTCCCAGTGTAAAGTGGAAGACAGGGAAATGGGGACGTGACCTGACCCCCTTCATCGTCCACAGTGAACCCCTTCAACTTTGACCTTTGAGCCTGCATCCACGTCATCTCTGTGGAAGTGGAACAGCCTGACAACTCGCTCCCATCAGCTATATTCTTTGTTTTTTAATGAGCTGTTGTTTAAGTGACTGCTGCAGATGTTTACTCTTTTTCCCATCATTAGTCTGGAAAGCATCATTTTCTCATATCTTTGACAACAATAAGCCCATTATCATGTTTGCCATCTATATTTTCAACATGAATGCGGCATCATCTTCAGATGCTGGAGGTGCATCTGCTGCCGAGGTATACATTATCTCAGTCTGTTCTCCACTAACTTTGTGAAATAAGCGTCTTGTTTTCAAATAAGCCGCTGCTGATGAGATGGAAATGAAATGGAACATGAGATGTCTGAAAAGAATTATTGAAATAAGAGTGGAGGAATGAGAAAACTGGAAAAACTCGTCATTTCTTGGACTACATTCATTTAAAGGGATAGTTTGGGTATTTTCATACTTATCCATAGTCGCTGAGTATGTTTAAATGCACACTAGCATCCTGTTAATATTTGGAATTTAACAATATTTTGAATTTGGTAATGATCATGTAAACAAATGATCAGATATTCTAAGCCAGGCCTTTTCTGAATGGAGCCTGTCTTGACTAAAGCTGGGGACACACTAAACAACTTTCACAGTCGTGACAGATTTTGAAAAGACTCGGAGTTCACACTAACCGACTGGTTTCAGCAGATTTTTATGATGCTGAAAGACAGGGGATCACACATTTAACGCCTGCGTCTGATGTGGGATCACACACTACATGACTTGTCAAACCAACTGAAGCCAACTGAGCAGATCAAACTCTTGCGAGAGCAATGTGTGTACGAAATGGAGGTGTCACTTCCCCTGAACCTGTAAACGGACATGGACTATAAACAGCTCGCTGTTGCTGTTTGTGCCGCTATCTGCTCTGAAAAATTAAAGAGGAAAGTAGGTATGGCTGTTTGCAACCGTTATTTTGATATTCCCGCTACTTTCTGTCATCTTCATCTTCTGATGCTATTTTGTATGACCCATCTACTTTTTTTCATTGGTTGCTGGCAACATGTCTTTTCAGTCGGGTCCGTAATCAGTACACACTATGCGATTGTGTCCAGAGTTGGCTTGAAAAATTCAAACACCTTTGATTGACAGCCACTGAGGTCTTGTCGGGTCTGTTCTCTTCACACACTAACAGATTTCTGTGCCAGCTAGACATGCAGACTGTTCACAATTAGGGCTGACTGGTGCAGACTCTGCCCAACTGCAAATCGTGGGTAAAATCTGGCCAAAAATCTTGTAGTGTGTCCTTAGCCTAGGACATGTGGGATATGTTGATATATGCTGGTTACCATGTGTTCCATACAAATCAGAAGTCAGAGGTTGTAACCGGGCCTGATGTTAGGTCTGAGCTGACCCAGCCATATTAGACCCTCACCGGCCACATCATTAGGTACACTTGTTCAATCACTTGTTAACACCGATTGCTAATCAGCCAATCACATGGCTGCAACTCTGTGTATTTAGGCATTTAGACATGGTCAAGATGACTTGTTGTAGTTCAAGCTGAGCATCAGAATGGTGAAGTAAGGTGATTTAAGGGACTTTGAACATGGCACAGTTGGTGGTCTGTGGATTTCACAACCATCTCCAGGGTTTACAGAGTACGGTGCAAAAAAGAGAAAATATCCAGTGAGCAGCAGTTATATGGATGAAAATGCCTTGTTGGTGCCAGAGATCAGAGGAGAATGGTCAGACTGGTGCGAGACGATACAAAGGTCAACGGTAACTCAAATCACCACTTGTTACAACCAAGGTTTGCAGTATACCATCTCTGAACAGACAACATGCTGAACCTTGAAGCTGATGCAGAAGACCACCCCGGGTACCACTCCTGTCAGCTACAGTAATTACAGGAATCAAAGGCTACAGTTCAGAAGCTCACCAAAATTGGACAAAAGATAATTGGAAAAATCTTGCCGGGTCTGTTGAGAATTGATTTCTACTGCCACATTCAGATGGTAGGGTTAGAATTTTGTGTAAACAACATAAAAGCATGGATCCATCCTGTCTCGTATCAGTGGTTCAAGGTGATGGTGGTGGTGTAATGGTGTGGGAACACTTTGGGCTCCTTCATACCAGTAGAGCATTGTATAAACATGAGACTTGTGTTTAAGACTAGACTATAAACGCTCCATCCCTTTATGACCACACTGTACTCATCTTCTGATGGCTACTTCCAGCAAAAAAGTGCACCATGTCACAAAGCTCAAATCATGTCAAACCGGTTTGTTGAATCTGACAATGACTTCACTGTACTCCACTGACCTCCACCAGCCCCAGATCTCAATCCAGTAGAGGACGTTTGGGATGTGGTGCAACAGGAGATTGCCATCATGGATGTGCAGCCGACAAATCTGCAGAAACTGCATCATGCTATCATATCAATATGGACCTAAATCTCTAAAGAATGTTTCCAGCACCTTGTTGAATCTGTGACATAAAGAATTAAGGCAGTTCTGAAGGCAAAAGGGAGTCCAACCCAGTCCTAGAGAGGTCTACCTAATAAAGTGGCCAGTGAGTGTAATTTCCACAGGAAATTACTGGTTCGTCAGATGAGTATTGACCAGTACCAGCCCAGACAGCATCGTCCCCACAGACCACAATGAAACAAAAGTTGCAAAACTGCAAAAATGTCCTGGAATGACTCTATAAAATCAGTTTTTATAAAATGAAGGTATGAAAGGTTTTAAATCATCAAATGTTCAAAAAACAAGTTTCTCTGAACTAGAAACTCAACTTCTGAGTAAAACTGGAACGCACCGTTAGATCAGCTGCGGTAGAGACAACGATCTAATGCATGCTCTGAAGAAAAGTCCACATTTACAATCAGAAGGAGACAATGCTTATTTTTAAACACTATGACAGAGGATACCAGCAGGTTTACTGACATTTTCATGATGTCGTCTGAAGGAATGAAGGAGAGAGACTGAGTACACGCAATGGAATATTTGTTAAGACTGGAAAACTTTGAAAAATCCTGCATTTAATTGGGCTATGTACAGCTGCATGCAACAGGACTATATATTCATTATAATCGGCCATGTTAAATAGCTTATTAGGAATTTTCACTACAAAGGGAAAAAGTGGAAAATTTTGTGCATGTAAACATAGTCAGCATGTAAAAATACTGGTATAGACTGAGGCAGCAGCAAAATGTATTTAAAAAGAGCATAGAAAATCTAAATCCACTTGAGTTGTACACTATGTTTAGAACCATTTCAGTCCTTTATGTTGACGTAAATGAACCTTTTCTTCACTGAACTAAAGCCATCATGTCAGCGTCTTTAAAGACATCACACCACTTTAACAAAAACAGATCAAGGGAGTCATTCTGTACGTCACCCAATCACAACGTGTCAAAAAATAAAACAAAGTAACTGATGGAGGCAGCAATTTCAGGAATATCTCTCTTAATTCTTCAGTATAGTACACAGTTGAACAGCTGCAGTATATTACTTTTCATGTCCGCCAAGGAGGTTATGTTTTGATAACCGTTAGATTATTTATTTCATTGCTTGTTCACAACATAACTCTAAAAGTTATGACTAGATTTGGATAAAATTTAGTTTAGATATAGTGATTCAGAATTCTTATACTTCCAGGGGTTGAAGAAAAATAGCTACGGTAAGGTAGTAAATAAAGCTATAGACATGAAACTGACACTGATTCAGGAATGTGTCCACGGATTTGACGTATGTTTAGCACGTACGGAGCTAGATCCAGAAAAAAAACCACCATTATGGAAATATTATTTTTTGTGAATAACTACTGAACTAATAATGTGTATGTGATTCCAAATGCCAACAGTAGGTTTTCCTCGTCAAAGAGTCCAATAAATTGAAAAACATTTCTTATTTGTGCAATAAGATTATGGGGGAAAAGAGCATAGGTTTGAATGTTAATAGTAGGATTTCACTCTGAAGAGAAATGGAGCTGCTGTAGTGGAGGTCTGCACTCTGAGAGCCTTCTAGTTTAATGAATAAAACAGCTGTTAATTCGATGATGTTCATTAGAGTAATTAAATAAAATAAAAGAACAGTAAAACATAGAAATAAAGCATTTTTCATGTTTTTGTGTCTGTGTCCAGTTTTGTATTTTTTCATCTTTTCAACTTTGTGCATCTTTTATATCATTTTTGTTTTGTTGCCTGCTTCATTAATAATTTAAAACATCAAACACATTTTTCATGACAAAACTCATCCTTTAAACTTTAATAAAATAATAATTTGACATTTATCGTGATAATTAGTATAAGTATTGACTGATATTATTGTGAGAGCCTTTTGCAGCTGTATCTTCCAGCTCTACACAGCAGTACATTAGTTCCTGTTTGCTTCCCCAACCTGTGCTGACTGCCTTGTATGTACTACACCAACTATGGATAATCAGGACTAAACAAAAAGAAACAGTAAGTAAATTCAAATGACTGTGCTCATTTCACAAAATACTGTAAGTCTGAGGAGCTCTGCTGGAGTTTAACACTGACATGAACATGATTAAATTCCACCCTCATTGTCTCTTAATAGTGTAATGGTACTGTGCTCTTTTTAAAGTTCTTTAACTCAGATTCCCTTTGTCACCATGCAAGAAAAAGTTGACCACATATTGCTAAAGCTGAAATATGGAAAATAAAATGAACATTAGAAAAACAACTTTTAACTCTGTAGCACTTACACAATACTTCACAACAGGGCATTATTTCAGCAGGAGTTCAGTCCTTGTTCACATTAACAGACCCCAGAAATACCTACACATTTGAGAGGTGACAACTGTACATATCTAACGAGAAAACTATGTTTCCTGCTGTTTCAAAGAGGTCTGTGGACTGCAAAAACCTTTTATTTCCCAGCTAAATTAAGTGGCATTATTCCCCACTCAGCGTCACAGCGGTGAAGAAACTATGAGAGGAGGAGAGCAGCATTTAAGCAGCCATAGAACGGAAACACACTACAAGAAGGCAGATGGAGGCTTTCAACACACGCGTCTTAATAATGAGCTGGACTTGGAGTTGGAGTCAGAGAGCTGCAGGTGAAGAGGAGGAAGATGACGATGAGGTCGATTGTTGATTTCATGTGGGAAGAACTGTCTTATGCTACAAAAGTGGATCTGTTCGCAGACAAAAAACAAATAAGAACGTTGATGTCCGTTTATCAGTAAGAGAATCCCTACAGTGTGTGTACCTCTTTCGCTTGATGTGTGGATGAGTGTGTCTGCATGTGTGTACGTGTGTGCCATCACATCCGCAGTGTTACACACACTCCCTGCAACCACATTCCACAGGTTTTTCCACGTCCTGCGTAATCAAAGTCCCGTTGTTGCATTCAAAGGTCAGCCGTCGGCGTCGGACCCTAAGAGGAGCGCAGCAGGAAGCGGAGCCGGTCATCATACTCGGATCAGTCCCGGCCTGGCAGCGACCTCGGCATTCAACCCAGGAGAACGGCTTGGACGTCTGGCAGACGATAGAACCGTGCTGCACACGGTGGTAGTCCCTCACTGGCTCACCTCGACATGGGGACTCTGATGGCGTCACGGAGAAATGTTAGAGAGAATCTGAACCTAAGAACAGCTCAAGTTCAGTGATGTACTTTTTGTTTGTTTTGTTGACTCCAGTCACCAATTGAAGTTTCTAGAAACCAACATACAAGTAGAAACTTTTGGTAGCTAAAATACACAGTGTCAAGGCAAAACCCATCTCTGTCTGAGCAAAGACTTCTGTTCTGATTCTCTGTTGTATCATTACCTGTGAATAAATTATTTATAACCCACAGTAATAACTTGTTTATACTCCATTTCTGTTGATATTTACATCCTCCATTTGGATATGGTGATGGCTGACAAAACTTTGAAGACTCCTGAGTGACTGAAAAAATATGATATTGAGATTTTGTATTGTGCTCATTTTCTTTTTTATGAGATAAGAAAAATGTAGAGATCAATGTTGGGGGCGATATTTTGGTCATTATGAGATATGTGGGGTATATCAGGAAAAGACAGGATGCAAGGCCAGACAACTTTCAGAAGTACACATAGAAAACCTGTCAGAATAAAATGTAGGCCAAATTAAATGTCTATGATTATGGATGCAATACAAAAATGATAAAAAGTTCTTCTTCTTCTCCTTTCGGCTGCTCCCCTCAGGGGTCGCCACAGCGAAATACCAATGATTTGCATGTTTGATCTG
>JAQQAE010017851.1:0-11350 GCA_029823295.1 Pseudamia nigra
ATGCAACGCCCAGTAGTGCCTATGTGTGCTTCTGTATATGATTTCTCCAGCCGTGGTGTCATAAATGATGGTATTATTAGGGGTATTTATTTAAGTCGGACTAAGTAGGACATCACTGAAGGCCTAGGTGTGAAACGCACGAACCGCCACTGGTATGCAGTATAACTAAATAAGCAATAATGACCAAAATAATTTTGAAACTGGAAAATTTACTACATGAAATGCTTTTTAATCAATAAAAAATGAACAAAATAAATAGAATGAGCACATAAATGAACAAAACTCATCAGAAAAGGATCAAAATAATGACCAGAGTAGACAAAATTGATCAGCATGATCAAGATGAAATGAACAGAAAAAGCAATTTAATGGAAAAAAAAACAAAAACAGAACAATACGATATGAACGTGCAAAGTAATAAAGTGAAAAAAAACTGTACAAAGCAATACACAAGTTAAAATTTGAACAAGAAAATGAACAAATCATAAACAAAACATGCAAAAAGGAACATAAGAACATAAAAATGGACAAAATAATCAATGCAATGAATAGCAGTCAACAAAACGAACAAAATAAATGACAAATTGAAAAAAAAAAGGAACTGAATAAGCAACAACATAAATAATGGTCAAAATAATCAAGGAAATAACCATAGTGAGCAGAAAATAGAACAAAATAGATTAAAAACTTGAAAATGGAAAACATAATACATTATACAAACCATAATCAACAACAGTGAGCAAAGTTATCAAGGAAATGAGCAAAACAGAAAGAAAATAAACTCGTCCAAACGTGAGCAGAATAAAATCACAAACAAAATAATGAAGAGAATGAAAAAAATAGAGCAAGAATAGAACACTACAATCCCCAAAATGAACATATATGTAGAATAATAAAGAAATAGAAAAAACTGAACAATGAACATAAATGAACAAAATTGGAACAAAATGGGGAAAAGATAAAACAATGAATAACAGTCAACAAATGAACAGAAGAAGCAAAAAAAAATGAAAACAATCAAGGAAAAGAACCACAAAAAGCAAGAAAATAGAACAAACATGTCACTAAATAATCCCCAAAATGTGCAGTAATAAATGAAATGGCCGACTACCAAAGTGAGAAAAATAAATAAATTAGTTCATATAATGAAAAATAAGCAACAAAAAACTTAATATAATTAAGAACATTTAAAAAAAGAGCAGACAGTAATGGTCAAAATAATCAGGGAAATGACCCCAGTGAGCAAGAAATTAGAACAAAACAGAACAAAAATGTAACTAAATAATCTCCATAATGGGTAGTCCTGAACAAAATAATCAGTGAGTTTAGAAAAAAAAATCACAGAAATGAACAAAAATGAAGTAATCATCAAAGAATGCAGGAAAATACTAAAAATAAGCAGTAGTTCATACATTAAAATGAACAATTATCAACAATCAGCACAACCCCATGAAGTTTCCAACTGTCTTGTCATGAGTAGGGCTCTCGCCTGAACTCCCATCATCCATTTCTTCTTTCTGAGCCGCGGCCTTACTTCGTCCGTGACTGCATGAACATTGTCTCTGGTTAAACACAGCACCATCATTGCTGTACTTTTTCCAGAGCTGCAGGGATGAGTGGAACCATGTAGAGGAAAAATGAGCAAAGTGCCGTGGGGAATTTGGGTGGGACGGCCTTATTATGTAGACGACACTTGCTGCGTGAAATGCCGATTGCCATCAATTAGCCCAGTGGCACCTGGGCAACATTTGCCTCCCAATGGTACCACGTCCATTAGTGCTATGACGATTCCTCATCTGCCTGGTAGAGGGGCTTATCTGGGGGTAGATAAATGGAAACTGTAATGTTAATGATGCCAAAAAGAGGACGAGCACCTGCTTCAAATACATTGAATATGACAAAGGGGGAGGGGAAGCATCTGTATTATAACAAAGTAATGACATGTGGCATTAATTCATGTCATGAGATTTATTTCTGCACAGTTTGAGTGAAAAAGTCACATGATTCCAATTAAAATACAACTCTTTTTGCACATTTTACAACCAAAAAAAAGCAGGGAGGGACTTCCTCACTTTTTATTATTAAACATTTATTATTAAATCACTTATTATTAAATCAGTGGTTCTGATCCCACATCAGCCCACCTTTATAGCATTAACACCAGCGGAACACAGTGTTTTCTTAGCAAAAGTATACAGTACTCATGTTTTTATCAGTGCATTCAAATTGCAATGCACAAAATAATCCAGAAATGAAAGAAAAAAAGGAAAATGAGCAGGACAATGAACAAAAACGAAAAAATTAATTATAAAATTAACCAAAAGGAACAAAAAATTGTCAAGAAAGTGAATAAAATATGAAGTGAATACTGTTATCAAAACATTTACAAAACGAAAAATTAGCTAAGCAATTCAAACAATGAGCAAAAATCAAAAATGAGCAACAAAATTAACCAAAAGGCACAAACAAATGAAGAAAATAATCAAGAAGATTAATTTAAAAAGTCCAAAAAGTGAATATAGTAGAATATAAGTACAAAATGAAAAGGATAGAAATCAACAGTAACCATAAGGAACAACAAATTAACAACACGAATAACAGAATTAATGAAACAACACCCCAAAATGTATAAAAATGATCAAAAAGTGACAGAAGTAATCCATACAATAAACAAAAAAATTAACAAAAATATAAAGAATGAGCAAAAGAATGACAAAACCAATAAAATAATCCAAAATGTCAAGACAGTTGAACAAAATGATCAAGAAAATTGAACAAAATAATATATTACAATATAACAAATGTGTGTGTTATGGCTGGATTGACTATATTTCAATAAAAATATGGCACCATATAGTATTTTTATTTAACCACACATTTCACATCTGCAACCCACATCCTGACCCAGTTGGTTATATGAATCAGAAAGAATCAAGAACTTTCATGGTTGTACTATTTATCCAATATTTATCTTTTTATGTTTGTTGTGTATGTTGTGCACCAGTGGAATGTTACTGTCCCACAAGTAATGAGTCAGTAGCTCTGTTTGTGCCACGACAACTACTGTGCAAATTCATCTTATTACAAGAAGCACTAAACATGTTCAGGCAGCACTTATTTGTTTACTACATATGTGTTCTTTCACAGTGTGGATATCCATACACATAATGCGACTCATTTCAATATTTGTTGGCTTTTATTAATAATGTGTATTCTACGGTCTGTGTCTCCTTTCTCACACAAGTGATAAATAATCCTACACACCTCAGCACTATATGCATGGACATGGATTCTACTGCAGCCTCCCTGTTGTCACTCAGCTGCACAGAAATAGTTAAGTGACAGAGCCCTACAATAGCATTGATATGCAGATGAATTGCCTCCACAATAGCAAAGGCACCAGTAAAAAAAAAAAAAAGTCAGGGCTGATTTGCTCCACTGTGAACTTAACCTTCTAACACATTAACTATTTTTTCCCCTCTGCTGCTTTGCTTTTTATTGTTATATTTTGCTCCATTCAGGCCTGTGGTAAATGACATCTTCTGGTTTCATTTTCAATTTGAGACACTATTCTCTGGGTGTGATAGAGCCCTGTGTCAGGGTACAAATCATCCCTGTGTGTCGAGGAAATTGAATTTCCCATGAATACATGATTGGCGATGATGTGGCCCCCTTCGTGTGGGGAGGCTAATCCTCCAAGGTGCTGGTGCTGGGTGCAGAAGACTAATGCTAGGTCGCGACAGCTGCACAAATGACTGCACACACACAAGTCATCACACAAATGCGGACACACCTATGTGATGACATGCTTATGAGAAACGGACCCCCAGAGAGTCACAATCACACAGTCGCAGCAGGCCGCCGGCAGCTGCCTGTTTGTGTATGACTTCAGAGCATGCTGTGTGCACATGTCTGCACGATTACAACTTGCTGTGCATGCATGGAGATGTGTGTGGTGTGTTTGAGTGCTCCTGCCTATTGCCCTCCTGCCCTCTCTGAGGCAGACCACTCGTGGACCCCTGTAGTGTAACCACAGAACTCCAGTATCACGTCTGTCATCTGCCCTTGTGCTAAGAGCCTCTTGAATTCAGCCCAGTCTGTCTTTTCCACAAAGGACGCCATCATTTCCTTTGTTGCCCGTGCTTCGCTGCAGCAGGCCGATATAATTTTCTCATGTATTTCAGGAAACAGTAATGAGTGTATATCCAGGCAAGCTAATGCCTGTGGGCTCGTCTCGCATGTCACACAATGGCTACTGACTGAGTCACTCAAATGCTTATGATTGTACATGCACACACACACTAGAGCACACATCTATGCATAGAAAAATCTACACACACCAAGTTGCCATTCTGGGATTTACCTGTGAACTGAATGATTAAGGGATGTTAATTAGTGAGAGTTAAGCACTGCCCATTCCAGGCATCATTAATGGGTTCAGATTGAAGGGTAACCTGCCTAGCTAATTATCACTGAAAACGGTGCTATTTGTTTCACAACCGTATGTCCGCATCTGCATCATCTGCTTTGTCCTCGTCATTGGCAGAATCCACCATCTACATCCACCTACTTGGCATGGCAATGCTATATATCTTCATCCTGTGAACTTTTGGGATAGGTGATGCTACTGCTTATCAATTGCTTGGAAAAGGAAGGGATAGAATAGCTCATAAGTTTTTGAGCTGTTCTATCTGATTATTGACCCTTGTTTAATCTCCATCCTGTCAATTTTTGGTTTAAATGGCGCTACAGCTTCTAAGAACAAAATTCAGAAATCCTTGAAAATGGTTGAACCATTTTACTTGGAGCTTGCTATGTTCAGCAATCACTGTAAGAGCTCTGTCCTAGGAGTTTTTTGGCATAGGTGGTGCTACTGCTTCTACCATGAAAGACATTATTTTGAGTGAAGAAGTCACACAAAATTTTGCTTTTTGGAGGGTACCTTGTAAACAATCCAGTTTCAGTTGCGTTCCTGTTTTACATGCGGTGCACCTCTGCTTCGGCAGGTGCGTATCTAATATCTGCATAGTCTCATAACGGTCTTCTGAATCTACAGTATTGGACTAGACTTAATTTGCTTGCAGAATAAACTGTAAGAGCCAAAATCAGGTGTAAAAAAGTGCTTGAAGTTGCGTATCAACAGACTAACAGTAAACATCTGTTACCTGACTCTGTTTTCTATCCATCCTTTATGAAATCTTAACAGTGATTGGTCATTACAGACCACTGAAATTAGTATATTTCATGTTTCTTGAGAGCAGGGATATGTTAAAATGACCTTGGTTAAAATGATGCAGGAACTTTTCAGTGGAATTCAGGAAACTAAGACTCCATGTGGGTTTAGCAAAGGCAGTAGGTGGACAGTAGGATCCTGCAGCAGTTATTTTTGATGTCTCTAACCTTCAGGTTAGAGGCATCTTTGAAAGATTTTGTTGCTTTCACACTGTGGTTTTGGTTTCAGACTCTTCTGTTTGTTTTTTGTTTCTTTATTTTGGTGATAACATCCATAAGTAACTTCCTCTGGTAGGTCCTAAGCTTTGGACTATCTAATGTAAAGTTCATGAACTATGTGATGGACCTGGACAATGGTCTACTTGAATTGAAACCATCTCTTTTGAACAGACCAAAGAACAGCTGTTTGATCTGCACCATGGTCTCAAAACAGGTTTCACACCTGATAATTTGGTCTAGAACTGAACGTTTGGGCCAAATGAAGTGCAAACCTCAATTCTAATGATGCCGGGCACTGTGTAAAATGTTAATAAAAATAGATTTGCAAAACCTTTTCAACCTATATCCAACTGAATACGGTACAAAGACAAGATATTTAATGTTCAAACTGGTAGACGGGATTTTCCTTTAGTCCTTTTGGACTAAAGGACTAAAGAGGAAAAGGACTATCCAATCTGGATAGTCCTTTTCCTCTTTGACCTCCAGGCCAAAGAGGAAAAGGACTATCCAGATTGTTATCAGTGCAAAGTTCAAAAGTCAGCATCTGTGATAGTATGGGGGGTTGCTCGTGCATATGGCATGAACAATGTACACTGTGAAGACACCATTAATGCCAAAAGGTACATAGAGGTTTTGGAGCAACATATGCTGCATCCGAGCAATGTCTTTTTCAGGGACGTCCCTGTTTCTTTCAGTAAGACAATGCCAAGACACATTTTGCACGTGTTACAACAGTGTTGCTTCGTAGTAAAAGAGTGAGGGGACTAGACTGGTCTGCCTGCTGTTCACACCTGTATTCAATGCATATTCAATACATAGGTTGAAAATGATTTGCAAATCATTGTATTCTGTTTTATTTGCACTTTACACCACATCCCAACTTCACTGGAATTGGGGTTTGTAGATTGAAAAACCCGCCTTCAATCATGCAGTGTTGAGTGTGATACACTGCTTATAGCTGAGCCTTGGAATGATCAGTTTTTCATCAGTGTAGATGAAGAAACAGCAGCAGTACTTTCTGCTCCAACATCACTCATATCAGCTTCAAATGCCAATTATTATACTGGGACATAAACTGACCATTTGCCTAAGGCAGACTTATTTAATAACTACAACTTGACAGCACAATATCCAAGAGAACTGCAGCCCATTGATAAGAGACAACATGACATCTGTGATGGATCAGAAGGAGCCCATGAATGTTTCCGTCTCCAATGATTTACAGCATCCTTTGGGCTGATGCAACATATTTTAGGAAGAATCACTTGCACTTTTCTACTAGGTTTTAAAGTGTTATTGTCTGTGACATGGTAACTTCTTTCAGCGCCTGTGTTATGTTACTGTCTCAGTGCTGCTGACAGTCAATTCAGGCCACTTACCCTTGCTAAGAAAACACTGCAGCTGTAGCCTTTTCATGCAGGGGTTTTCCCTCATTTTTCTATCATGTGAAATGAACCTCGTCCAATGTGAAACTGAATATATTTGTACAAGGAGTCCAGTTAAAGAAAAACTTAGTGTCGCTGTGTTTGTGTGTTCTCCGCTCGGGGGTAATTGGGCTTGATTGGCTGAATGGACGGTCAGTGGAAACTATCCAGAGCCTAGAATTCGGCATCTGGATGTCGACACCAAAAACCAATCCTACACTGAAAATGAACTTGCCTTTTCAAACCCACATAATGTCCTATCATTATCGTTCCACAAGCTTTTTAAAACATTAGTAACAGAAAAATCTCCAAACAGGACATTCCATATCATTTTGGATTTTGCAAAGCCGCAGAGAATAAATGGCTTCCTTATTGCTGCCAACCTACTCTTACATTCTCACTTGTGGCCTTTTATCTCGATCCATTCCTTTCCTTCACTGTGCATTGTGTACGAAGCTGGACAATGGCATGTAACCTGGCACGTCTGGGAGCCCGGAGGGAAAGACAAACACAGAGAGAGGCAGTGAAAGAGGCAGTAAGAGAGCCAGAGCAGATTTTAGTGATGCTCATGCAGAAGAAGAGGGGGTTGTTAATCTGATAATGGTGCCTGGGCAGAATGACTCGTCCCGGGCTGCATTGTGGCTTCACACACAGTCATCTATCAGGCCTCGACTCTCCTGTAATTACATATTCTTCATGTGGATACAACCGGGGAGAGCAGAGAGAGCCGGTCAGCACATTGAGGCGTGGGATGATTGGAAAAGGAGAAATCAAAAGGGGGATTTTTTTTCCTTCAGAGGACTTGAGATATGAGGGAGAGGGCCACAGAAAGGATGGGAGACGGAGTTTGGTACAGTATGTCCTGCAGGTCAGCAGCCTGTTGTGTCTGCACTGAGATAAGACATACAGGGTTTCAAGATGCCCTTTTTATTTTTGTTGTCTGGTTTTCTCCTGTGGCCTTCACTTTGTCAGCGTACCACCTTTCATCAAGTCCACAGGTGTCAATTTCAGGTTGGATGGGGGGGATTTAGCCCTCACACTACTGGCAAAATGTTTTAGTTTTCACTTTTTTGTTTGTACTTGTAAATTGTAAATAATGATATTTTTGGTCATTTCTGGGTTAATTTTTGCTCATTTCCTCAAATACTTTGTTCATTTCGTTGCTTATTTCATCATTTTTATGACTTTTTCTTTTGTCTTATCCATTTTGTAAATTTGTGCTCGTTTTGTAGCTTATTTTGTTGATTTCATACATTTTTCTGGTTGTTCTATTAATTTTTCTGATAATTTGCTATCATTTTGATACTTGATAATTTTTTTATTTTTCTTGACTATTTTGTTCATTTTTTGGGCACTTCTGTTCATTTCATGAATGTTTTTACTGATTTTTGTTGTGGGGGTTTGGAGCCTACTGCAGCTTTTTGCACATTTCATTACTTATTTGTTGCTTATTGCATTAGTTTCATTAGTTATTTTACCAGTTTCTGTACATTTTGCAAATTATTGTTCTAATTTTTGTTCCTTTTGGTAATCATTTTGTTCACTTTTCTTCATTTTCTGGTTTATTTTGTACATTTTGGCTCATTTCTGTTCAACTTTCATTACATTATCAATGCTGCACACTTGATCAAGAGAGTGAACATGTAATTATAGGATCAGGGTGTTGAAAAATACCTTTTATTTTAATGTAGATTCACAACATTGTAAGGTTTATTATCTTTCATACTATACATTCACAGATTCGTATAACATTTTATTGAATATATAGTTTAATTTTTTCATTGTTTTAGTAGTTATGACCAAAAATGTGGAACAGCTCGTGTGTGAAGCTGGTCTAAATTCCTGGCAGGCATGTGTCCCCATACTTTTGTCAATATTTTCATAGTGATGCATGATAAAAAACTGCCCAAAACATACAATTTGTCAGTGAGATCCAGCTGCAGCCATCCTATACCCCAGATTCATTACTGCTGGTGACTCTGAGATTAGTTTATGTATCCTATCAAAGTTATTTCCCTCATATCGTGCTGCCCTATTTCCCAGGTGTGGTGAATTTCTTGCTACAAAAGACATGCATTTCTTTACTCGAGGTGTCAGACGATGTGATTCTGTGAGACGTATCCCGTATGTTTTACCCATAAGGGAGTCGTTGTGAGTTTTTCGGACAAAGGTGAATAATGAAAGCCATGAAAAGTGCTTTGCTGCGGTCGGCTGCATCTAATCTACCCAGGACAGACAGAGGCTTAGCAGATCTGACTGCATTCATTGGTTCCACTGTCCTACTCCATCTCGTGTCAAACTCACAGCAGCAGATCCGACGACGAGATCTTGTTTGATTGTGGAACTGATGGCCTACTAGCAACCCCTCCTCTGTCATGGCACTTTTATTTTGGAGAAGGATTATACATGCATGCCCACACGCAATACTGTTCATGTTCTGTACTAGACAATCTCCACGTCCCATGATGGGTTGTGATCTCTCAGACCATGCTGAATTCCAGTTCAGACAGCGAGGAAGTCAGCTTATCGAATTGTGCACGTTGGTGTGACCCTCATTCGTCCCGCTCAGCTCTGCTTCTACCTTCCATGTGAACTTTCTCACTCCAGTTATGTGCATCTACTTTCTCTCTTTGCCTTTCAGCCAGTTTCACAGCATGAAATGTCCTGCAGAGTGTTCTCACATCTTTGACAAAACTGAATTCTTAACTGTTGTTGTCCAACAGTTCAATAGGTGTTGCTAATAATTTACAGTGGTAATTTAAGTTTTATTTTTCCTACTATATTTTATATTAGTGTCTGTGTATGTAGTTCCTGAATTTCCCCGTGTTCGGATATTTTGCATTGATTAACAAACGTGTGAACAAATGTTTTGTATTATTCTGGCATGCCCTGTAGGACGCTACACTTTAGCTATGAACAGAATCCATGTTTTTAAGGAGAAATATCATGAAATATAAACTTTCGGTGCTTTTAATCAGGATAAAACATGTTCCTAGGCCCTAAAATAATGTTGCAGTGTTAAAAC
Source organism: Pseudamia nigra (assembly GCA_029823295.1). Taxonomy (NCBI): domain Eukaryota; kingdom Metazoa; phylum Chordata; class Actinopteri; order Kurtiformes; family Apogonidae; genus Pseudamia; species Pseudamia nigra. The sequence goes on from JAQQAE010017851.1 coordinate 9,901, forward strand.
AGTCAGTTTAGTGACAAATAGAAGCTTTTCTGATACAGTCAGCTGAACCTGCCTGAAAAACTGTAGTTTGCTTTCTCTCTCAGATGTAATGTCACATCTCCTGTCAATCACCTCTGCCTGAGGCCTGGACCCCGCCCACTTGGACTCAGGTCAGCTCTCGGCATGGTTCACACCACACCAGACCCGACAGTCTCTTCTTTCATTTACATAATCCACACACTGTGAATTCTAATTAGTCTGACCGCGCTATCACTCAGAAACACAAACAACCAATCAGAACCAGGGATTTTTTTTCAGCCAAGGTTTCAGGGAAAGAAAGAGAAATTAGCAAAGAAAACAGCATTGACGCAGATTTTGAAGCTTAAAACCACATTTATATCATCTTTAAGGTCCAGAAACTTTAAATATTATGCCAGAAAATACATGATATGTCTTCTTTAATATGACCAGAAGTCAAAGCAAATTAATCATACTTAAAATAACCCACAACTAAGCAAGTAAATGTTTAGATTTGAAGTCTGTTAGAGCTACATCTTCAGGCACATTGACACCCGCTCTGCTTTAAACGAGCCTTGATCTGTTTGTACAGAGTTTATGTAACGGATAGTAGTGACATTCATTTACAATCTGATACAAATGTTGTTTATTTTGTAAATTTTTAATTAATGCTGTCATTAAATGTTTAATGTTGTGAGGGTTACCCCTCCAAGACTCAAAAAAAAAAAAGAAGCGAAGTGCAAAATGCAGTCCAGTGAATTTATTGTGCAGGTCTCAACATGCCAAAAAGGTGGCAAAAATCCCAAACCAGTGCAAACTATATTTACAGTGGATAACCAGGTATGAATAATAAAAAACACACACAAACAAGAAAAAATAGTGATGGCAAAATCAAAACAGTGTTTTGGTACATACCGAAACCTAGGTGGAACTTTTGATTCAAAACATTGTTTTGAGGTCGGTATCAGAAGGAGGAAGTCACGTGACTGTTTACCATCACATTGTACACAAGCAGCCCGTACAAATATTGACTGACTGAAACAAAATATACTTTCATACAAATAATGCCATAAATCCAGACAAAACAAAACACAAAAAGTTTAAAGAGACAAATGGATACAGGAAAACACATCGTTTGAGTGGAGTATTGATCACATTTATTTAGCCAACAGATGTCGCTGTGGTGAGATGTTTCGAATGTTCCAAAAGAGCGATTCTTTCTTTCTTTCTGAATCAATTGTTCCAAATGATTCGATCTGTCGAACGTTCCATTTCTGCCATCACTAAGAAAAAAACAAAAAAAAGTACTCTGTACAACTTTTGCCGGAACCTCTATTACTGGACTTACTTCTTCTTTTCTTTTCGGCTGTTCCGAACCTTCAGGGGTCGCCACAGCGAATCATCTGCCTCCATCTCACCCTATCCTCTGCATCTTCTTCTCTCACACCAACTA
>JAQQAE010017852.1:0-11349 GCA_029823295.1 Pseudamia nigra
CATTACACCAGCCTTGTTCAGTTGTAAACACACAAAAGAAACACGTAAAGCTAACGTTATCAGTTCATTACTCACCCCGGAATCCCTCGAATTATTCTTCTCCAGTGTCCGAATCGGCAAGTCTGAACCAGTTCCCGAGATGGGGTTAAAATGTCAGAATAGTGTGGACTTATTTCAGAGCAGACACAGGTACCTGAGCTCATGCTAGGAATTATTTCTATGTCATGTTTTTTGCCACTTTGTCGAGTATATATTCTCTGCAAACACATTTCTGAAATAGAAAACATGTAGAAATGGTGTGCCTTCATTCTGTCAGACATGAGCAGATGGTTTTATATCTTTTGGCCAGAGGTGGATGATTCCTTTTTAATGTGTTTCCCTCCAGTCCCTCAGTATGTAAACTTTAATGTCATTTGTGACAAATTCCTTAAGATAATCTGAGTCCACATCAGCAACATCCACACAGACTCATCCACTGTTCAGGTAATGTTGAATTTAAAGCATTTTTCATAAAAATTTCTTATGAGGGGGCTTTAAATTTGAATCCAAGGTGTGTCGATCGCCCCCTCATGGCTGAAGCCGGAGTGAGTCAAAACCCCCACCTCCTCCATGTTCTCTGAGACTAAAAACTCAAAGGAGACATTAAATTAACCCCCCCAAAGGCCATCATTTAACCAGATAAGTTCAAAGTTCAAAATCAGACCCTATAGGTAGATTTTTAGTTCAATTTAGCATGTTTTAGTTTGTTTTTACTAAGCTAATGTATTTGATGTCATAATAATTCCAAAAGTACAATAATTTGACCAGTTTTACCATTTAGTATTAATGGTTATAATCAGTCTAATATTGATCTGATTTGCATTGATTTCCTGATAACATGGGGAGCAAGCAACATCCTTTCAGCCAGTCATGATTATTGACATTGTAATTGAATTCATGAGCACAACTGGTCTTAGATCATATTCTCTTCACTTTTCAGTCATATAAAGTACTTCTTGTTGAATATGATCATTTACAGACAGAGTTATATTTACCCAGAACAAATCTTTTGGTTCTGATTCATGTCTGACTGAATTTTACTCGATCATTTTAAACATGTGATACGACATTTGTAAAGCCAGATTGCTTTGGCTCCAAACATTGTAACATTGCAGCTCCTGTGACCACATGATTCCAGGCTTCATTTTTACACAGTGCAATGAAATGGCTTCACAACATGCATCTTTTTACACAATCTATGTCTGAAATTATAGCAAGGTATGGTGAAAATCACTTTTAACGATGACAAGAAATGACAGTGACAGAAAAACACCGTCAACAACTGATATATACATGAAACAAGGCAAATACTGACAAACACAAACTGTTTCTGCTGCAAAAACACTGTCTGAACATCTCTTTTTGACATAATTTTGTTATGTCCTTTAATGTGATTTATAAGTGGCGGCTGTGGTCTACAATTCCCATGGCATTGAGGCCAACATTTATAAACCCTTTTATATTTCTAAACTCTTTAATTAGTCCATGTACCAGACTACGGTCATGTATTTTACTCTCACAAGTTTTAATTATTACTGAAAAAGCAAAAAGCAGTTCTGTCATCCATTTTGGTTCCTAAACCTTTGGGAAGTTTAAAAAGGGCAGCTGTTGATAAGTTGTCAACAGGGACACTCATCAACAACTATTATATTAATTAAAAATCTGATCTCTTAAAACTCAGAGACAGAGAAAACCATTTCCACATTCCCTGACCAGGCCTTTAAAAGTGAATATTGTCTGGTTTCTCGTTGTAGTCCACACAGTTAATCAATTAACTATGAATCCACTTATTAGACACCAGTGAAAACAGTAACTACAGCCTAATTCCTGATGTATTTATCATATGATATATATACAATATCCATATTTCAACATGCTCAGAATGCCTTTTACCCTCCAGCTTGAATAATGCAGCCATAAATAGATAAATGTAGTCAGTAATACACTGAGCTATATTCTGATTACCATGTATGTAAATACCAAATTACTGATATGTTGTAAACAGATGATCCAGTATTTGGCATTAAATGTCATGAGAACCATTTTTTATTAAGCTACATCAGTAATGTTCTGATAGTACCAGTCCTCCACACATATCATCAAACACACGCCTACACAGTCAGGCAGACCCTTCGACGTAGAAAAACACACAAACACACACATCCTGCATTTGAGAGCACACAGCTGCACCACATCCACCATGTTCATATCCCATATCTGATTAAACACTGCACATTTCAACAGATACTCGACAAAAAATGGTGATTCTGGTGGGTTTTTTCACCACATGCACCATAAGCCAAAACGAGCTGCAGGAGGAAGGGAGGAAGGAGAAAATACTACGGCAGCACATGACACCGCAGAAAAAAAAAACAACTCACATCTGAGAACAAAACCAGCAGCTGCAGAGATGAGGAGATGTGTCTGAACCAAAGCCACATTATCACATGAACAATGTCAAGGCTATTTTAGGAAGCAGAGGCACGTTTTCAGTGAGCTCAAGCTCCAGCACCTCGAACAGAGCTTTAATTTCAGCTACTAAGACAGTGCTTTAATGTCACCACCATGGACAATGCTTTAATTTCAGCACCACAGACAGCACATTATTTCTGCTGCTTTAATTTCAGCACCATGGACAGTGCTTTGATTCAAACTATGTACAATGCTTCAATTGCAGGACCTCAGGCAGCACTTGATTTCAGCTCCTTAGACAGTACTGTATTTTCAGCACCATGTACAATGCTTCAATTTAAGCACCGTGGACAGCACTTTATTTTAGCTCCAAAGATGAGACGGGTGGAGTGTCACTATGATTCTGAAAACATGCCATCTGATGCTAACATGGCACCTAAAAATTGTGCATGAGAAATGACAGAGCTGGGCCATAAATGGAGACTTATCAGGGTATATTTGTATTTTGTGTTTTGATATTTAATGATGATGGTTAATTGTGATCAATGCCATGCTTGTGGCTCAATAATAAGAAATCAGATATAGTTTGATTTATTTCGATTTAATGTGTGAAAGCCAATGGACAGATTTTTTATTTATTTTTTAACGTTCAAAACTAGTGAAAAAATGTTGACATTAATGTTGTTTTTGGATTTTTCCACATTTTTTCAATTATATTAATTTGTTAATTTTCTAAACTGCAATTTTAGTTTTCATAGTTTTTGTTTTCTTGAGTGTTTTCTTTTTTGTTAATTTCTTTATTAATGTGATTTTTTTTATTGTTTTGCATCTTTTACAAATTTGTAGTTTTTGTTTTTGTTTTAATCTTTTTTCATTTTTTATGTAATTTACAATTATTACTTTTCTGCCTCTTTGTTTCTTTCATGTAATATTTTGTGTTTTTGTACTAATATTTTCCTTAGTTGCATTGTTTTCTTATTTACTTCTTTTGCATTTTTTTACAAATTTTTTGTCATTTTTTCCATAATTTTAATCTTTCTGTGCCTTTTTATTATTTACATCTTTTAAATGATATTGGTCTTTTTGTGTCTTTTTTTGTTTGTCATTTTTTAAAATATTTTTCCTTCCTGTTTGTCTTTTTTTACCTTATGTTTTTATGTTGTTTTAATCTATATGTTTTAGGTTCTTTTGTGTCTTGTTTTTTTTTTTGCCTCTTAAGGAAGGTTTAATTTTTTAGCATATTTTTTGCTTTTTTACATCTTTTGGCATCTTTTTATGTTTTTGTATTATCTACATAGTTTTGCATTTCTTGTCTTTTTGGCTCTTTTGCATCATTTTTGCATAATTTACATCATTTTGCCACTTTTATGTCTTTTTGGGTCTTTTACATCATTTTGCATTGTTCATGTCATTTTGCATCTTTTATGCCTTTTTCCATCTTTTGTGTCTTTTTTGGATGTTTTACATTTGTTGCATCTCACATCTTTTTGCATATTTTCCAATTGATTTACAGCTGCAAATAATTGTCTGGTTTATTTTACTCAGGAAAAAAACAGCCTTTTATGAAATAATAATTTGGCATGTATCTGTGATGATGTATTTTTTATTATGACACAATTTTTGTCTGTATTCTGTCATCGACTGTATTCATTCCAACTCCGCTCTCGTTCTTGTGCTGTAGTAAACCTGTGCATGACTCGTGTAGTAAAGCACGTTGAAATAAACTGAGCAGAGTAGTGTTGTGCTGTATTGAATGGATGCTACGGCCCAGCTGTACCCGGTTATATCCTTATCTTATCTTTCCTGGGTAAAATCTCACACATCTGCTGCTTCCGCGTTGAAGCAAACCCCCAGCCACCCTCTGCTCCTACCTCGTCATGCCCATCCCGGGGCCTCCCATGCCCATCCCTCCTCCGGCTGCGGCTCCGTTCACCGGCTTCATGTGCTGCCCCATGCCCGCTCCAGGCGCAGCTCCCACGGGTCCTCCGGCCATCATCATCCCGGCTCCGGCTGCTGCGGCTCCGGGCTCCCCGCCGCCCTCCATGCTCGCTTCGTTCCCCATCTCGGTCTCGGCTCCGGAGACGGGAGGGAGGTGGAGAAAGGAATCAGGTCGAAGCGGCGCGTTTTCTGCGTCTACGTCGTCCTCGTGGATGTGATGAAAAAAGAAGAATTAGGCGTAAAAGGGAGAGAAATCCCGGACAGCGAACTCAGCGCTGCGCCTCCATCACCGCCATCACCATCATCCTCCTCATCCTCGTCAGCTTCAGCACCAGAGCCTGCCTCCTTCTCCTCCTCCTCCTGACGTGGAGACGGGAATGCGCAGCGCGACCACGGGCACGCAGGAGGGGGAATGAATTGAAAGTGTGAGAAGGAGATGAGGTGAGATGAGATGAGATGAGATGAGATCAGATCAGATCAGATGAGGATGGTTTAATTGGGTCGATGATGTGCTGACTGTTCTCATCCGCTCCTCATTCATTTGTCCATCATTGTCGAATGTTTTATTTATTTTCATTAACCTTCTGGATTAATGTGGTCAGTCTCTCATTGTTTTTATTACACTGTTCATTTTTGTGTCATTCCTTGAATATTTTGTCTTTTTTAGGGCTGTCAAACGATTAAAATTTTTAATCTGATTAATCACGGGGTCACTGAGGATTAATTTCGATTAAATACAATTAATACCAATCCGTTTTTCATTTTGTCGGAGCAAAAAAACTCATGATAGAAGGTGATACAGTGGTGCCCGGGATAACGAATTTAATCCGTGACTTTTTCCATAACAATACATATTAAACGGATTAATCCATTCTGGACCCAAGACAAACTCATATATAAAGTATGTATTACACACCCCTACGTGCACATTTATTCATCATTATTATTTGAAAAGGAAGTTATGTTAATTATCTGAAACAAAATGCATGAAATTAGTTCTAAAAAGGACTTAGAATGTATTCTTACCTTGACTTGGTAGTGTGTCCGTGGACACTGCACACGTCCTTAACTGTAAACACCTCCACACCATGGGCCGGCCAATGGCTACAGTGATGGTAGAGCATCACCAGCCATTTCCTTCTCTTTCATCCAAAGCAGCAGTAGCAGCAGTAGCCTCTCCATAACACGGCTAGTGGCTAACAGCCGCTAGCCGTGTTATGGGAGGGAGGCGGCTGTTACCTGGAACTGTAGTCACTTCCGGGTAACAGCCGCTAGCCTGTGTTAGCTTGGCTAGTGGCTGTTAGCTTTGCCGAGACCCGGAAGTGGCTACTTGTTATCCGGTTCAAATTTTGTTGTCCGAGTCAATTTTTTTGCAGTTTTTTTCTTCGGTATCTGAATTTTTTGCTGTCACAGGCGTTCGTTATCCAGGGTACTACTGTGCTGTATAGACATTCGACTAAAATTAGTTATTTTACATTAAAATGTATAAATTGTTTTCTAATTTAAACCTGTGTAACTAAAGGAAATTACACCTGCTTTGTAGAACTTAACAGAACCTCTGTAATGTTCTGCTGAGATGTTTTTGCTTTTTTACACTTGGTTCATTGTTTTCATCAGTAACTAATGTAATTTGTTCCAAAATGTGTAAAGACTTATACTTTTACATGTAAATTGACATTGAAACAGTAAATACTAAAGAAGTTGGCAGTGAGGTGGGTCATATGTAACATGAGATTTCATCACTTTTTCCTTGATATGAATTATTGTGCGTTAATCATGTTAATTGTGTTAACGTGTTAATCACGTTTAAAAGTTAGCTAATTAATTATGCAAATTGATTTATCCAGATTAATGCCATAATTTTGACAGCCCTACTTTATTATTTTGTTTTTTCAACTGTTTTTGTCATTTTTTAAAATTTCATTCTTAATTATTTTGTTGTGAATTAAACTGTGCATATGGATTGTTGGTTAAGATTGTTCATTATTCTGCTTTTATTTTTTATTTTTTTCATTTTTGTAAATTTGTTGATTTGGTGGATTTTTGGGGGGTAGAAAATGGATGGATGGATGGTGGATTTTTTCTTGATGAATTTGTTCTTTATTTTATCATTTTTTGTTCATTTTGTAATTGTTCAGTTTTACTATTTTTAATCTTTGTTCAATAATCCTAATAATAATTATGCTTCTACTTCTAATAGCAGTGTTCATTATTATTTGTGATTTTATTGTGAATTTTCTTGAATTGTGCTTGTTCATTTGGTTCCTTTTTTATTGTTCATTTACTTTTTTGTTGATGTTCGTTTTTTTTCAATTGTTCATTGTTGTACATTCAGCTTCATTTTTGTTTTTTCTGGGTTATTCTGTTTGTGACATTTTTAATATTTCTTTATTTTGTTAATAACTGAATTAATTTTGTTCATTTTCTTAATTCTTCTGAGTTCTTGTTTTGTTTATTTTCTTTTTTTATTGTTCCCTTTTTTAATATTGTGATTATTCTTTTACTGTTTTTAATTTTTGTTCAACTTTATTTTATTACTTTATTATTTTTCATTTATTTGTTGTATATTGTATTGATTATTTTATTACATTTGATCATATTTTTATTTTCTTGTTTATTTTGGTTTGTTTCAGGGATAACCTGGTTCAGTTCCTGTCGTATTTATCCCGGTGGATTTGTTCTCCGGTATCGTCTACAGGTTTTCACCTTGAATTGTTAAGATCTTAGATTTAATCTTGGATTATGAAAATTTAGTTTCTGTTTATTTTGGGTATTGTATTATTTTGTTGAAATTCATTCTTTCATTATTCTGAACAGATTTGTTACTTTTAATGATAGTTAATTTTGCGGTGTTTTTTGTATTTTCAGTATTTGTTTTTATTTTCTATATTATTTTATCTTTTTTTCATTAGTTTGTTCATTAAAAGCTTATTGTTAATTTTCTTGATTTTTTGTCATTGTTGTTGTCATTTGGTTTATTGTTTATTTCCATCCTCATTCTTAGGCATCTCAATGTCATAACATCTTTATACTCATTCACTTTAAACAACATTTAATAGTTTTAACTTCTAAAATCTGCTGCCATCAATATTTGACTTTTCATATTTTGCTGTAGTTTATAAATAGGTTTGTGTCTTTAAGCACCTCTGAATGTAATAAATAGTCTGTTCATTCACATACAGTCCTCATTTAAACACCACGGCTCTATGCGCGTGCGGTGCGCATCCACGCCCGCGAGGCCGCGCTTCACGAGGCGAGAGGTACGGAGAGATCTGGAGCGCGCCACGGTGTGCGTGCGCGTTCTCACACATGTGCGACACCGTTCTCTCTCAAAGGAGGACAGAGCAGGCACGTGCACGCGCCGTAAAATGCACCGGAGCGTCACGTGACTGAAAAGGGCTCGTGATGTTTTCTCACCTGCTGGAAACTCAGCTGAACTAATGGAGTACTTTTACTCCAGAGTACTCGAGTAGTTATTTTTGTACATTTTTGTTATTTTTATTGACTTGTTTATTTATTCTTGATGATTATTTCTGCGAGGTTGTTAGTTGTTCATTAGACTTTTGTTCAGTTTTGTTGCTTATTTTCCTCTTCTTTGTGTTTCTGTGTATTAATCTTTTTATTTACTCTTTTGTTCATTTTTTCCATTTTATGTTCAGTTTGAGAATTCCTTTTATTCTGCAATTATTATTTTATTCCACATACAGAGATCCAGTCTGGAGGTGAGATGTTCAGTCCACAAGCAGAGACAGGAAGAAGAGAAAAACAGATCAGAGAAAAATCCAAAGTCACAGGGAAACAAACCTATTGTCCTCAGAGAATCAAATATGAAGAACACACCAGGACGACATGAGACAAAGGACAAGAAGGAGATATGGGTTCTTCTTCTTCATTTTTTCCAGCAGCTTGCATTCTTCATGTGGCATTAATTCCACCCTGCAGGCATCTACATCAGTCTTGTTCTTCTTTCTCCTTGGTAGTGTTTACATTCTTTACATTTGTTTGACCAGTCCACTCACCCTCTTCTGCCTTGCTCACTTTGCCCTCCAACATCACAACCCTTCACAACCCTCACTGCTTTCTGAAACATGGCCATCATTTCTGCTCTAATTTCAGTATACTTTCTGCATATTAAAAGAATAAGTGCTATGATTTCAGACTCATGACAGTTCTCACAAAGACTCGTTGGATGCTTACCTATTAAGTGAAGTGTGCTGTTTATGCCCAATCCTCAGCCTGTTCATTATGACCTGCTCTCTTCTTGTTCCCTCATTACTGCATGCTGGTAGAGTATAAACTTGAAGCCATAGGGTTTAAATACATGAACTAAGAAGACACAGGTGTAACATGTTAATGCAGAGACAGTCATCAGATAATGGCAGGAAGCGCAATGGAAGTAAAACAAGAAAAGACACCAAGGTACATGATTTCAAAATAAGACAGGAAACACAGACCACCACAAAATAAAACAACACACAAAACCCTCACATATTCTACTATATTAACTTCTGTGTGGAAAACACTGTACCATCCAAGACTGTACAGTGTTTTTCCAACAACAAGGCCTAGGCAACTCCTGAGCTGAAGACGCTGCCGATCCAGAAAAAGCAGGCTTTCATCTCAGGAAACAAAGAGGAATTGAGGACAGTTCAGCAGGAGCTGAAATACAGTATCAGGAGGTGTAAGAATGACTACAGAAGAAAACTGGAGCAACAGCTGGTGCAGAACAATGTCCGCAATGTGTGGAGAGGTTTGAAGCACATCTCTGGCCATGGAAATGGTGGAGATGGAGGCCAGGCCTCTGGTGACCACAGACCACAGTATGTGAGGCTACATGACTGTACGTCGGATCCGGTAGTCTGCAGCATGGGGCTCCCCAGGGGACGGCCCTCTCACCTTTCCTGTTCTTCGTCTACATGTCGGACTTTAGACACAACTCCAACCACTGCCATCTTCAGAAGTTCTCTGATGACAATGCAGTAGTGGGCTGTGTGTCTGAGAGGAATGAACAGGAATAAAGAAGCATTATCACAGACTTTGTCGACTGGTGTGAACTGAACCATCTACACTTAAACACCAGTAAGATGAAGGAGGTTGTGATTGTCTTCCACTGGACAGCTCCACCACATACACCAGTGAACATCCAGGGTTCAGACATTGAGATTGTGGACTCCTTTAAATACCTGGGTCTTCACCTCAACAACAAACTGGACTGGTCACACAAAATGGATGCCCTCTATAAAAAGGGCCGGAGTCGCCTCCACCTACTGAGGAGACTGAGGTCCTTTAACGTGAGCAGGGCACTGCTTCAGACCTTTTATGATACTGTGGTGGCTTCTGCAGTCTTTTATGCCATTGTGTGCTGGGCGGGAGGCAGCACAGACAGAGACAGGAAAAGGCTAAACAAACTGGTGAAGAGAGCCTGCTCTGTCCTGGGCTGCCCACTGGACTCCATCGAGGAGGTGGCAGACAGAAGGATGTTAGCCAAGCTGACATCCATCATGGACAACACCTCCCACCCACTGTACCACATTGTGGAGGCCCTGAGCAGCTCCTTCAGCTGCAGACTGTCACAGTACATCCACAGTGCAGGAAGGAGCATTACCGCAGGTCATTCCTCCCCACAGTCATCAGACTGTACAATTCCACACTGTGATTCATATGGACAATATACACTCCACACTCCTAAAAAAAATCACCTGCACACGCAGTCATATTCATATGCCACTCTACTCCTCCTCAGTTAAATTGTGCAATTTTAAAATTTTAAATATAGCCCATTATTCTCTGCACTTTAACCATTGCTTAGCATAATTAATCCCATTTATTGTGTAAATAATCCCATTTGAAGAAATTATCCCTTGCAATTTGTACATAATCCAGTCTGAGAGCAATACTTTTCTTCCTTGATGCCTTTTATTTCTTATTTCTCTGAGTGTGTAGGTGGGATATAATTTACCTGCACTTGTATGTGTGCGCTATTATTTACTCTCTGTGTCAACACTGTATGCTGCTGTTACGAAGGAATTTCCCCAGTGTGGGATAAATAAAGTCTTATCTTAGCTTATTCATACTTTGCTCAGTTTTGTTCATTATGTTGCTTATTTGGTTCTTTTTTGTTCCTTTGGGATCCACTGCTTCAGTTCATCATATTCTAAAATGATAGAGATCATCATTGTTCCACAGAATAAACTGACAAACCACGGTGACTCTGCATCCTCAGCTCCACCTCACTGACTTTGAACAGACTTCCTCTCAGTGTGAGATCCACTCCACTGCAGCTTTGAACAGGATTTTTTTAGAATTTACAGGACATTTTGCAGTTTTGTGACAATGCATTTTACAACAAATCCAACAGGATTTAAGCAGTTTATTTCACTTAACAAGGAGCTGATTTTACAGGAAACACTTCATTGTAAACATGCACATTTGGAGATACGTGGTTTTCACTGGGCATCTCTGCATCCTCATGGAAATTTAGAGCACTGAAAACTTCACTTTATGTGTTTATGGTTGATTATGGGATTCAATACACAGGTGTGGACTGCAGGGGGGTCAGTCTAGTACCCCCACTCTTTTACTACGAAGCCACACTGTTGTAATACATGCAGAATGTGTCTTGACATTGTGTTGCTGAAATAATCGGGACGGCCCTGAAAAAGACGTTACTTGGATGAAGCATATGTTGATCCAAAACCTGTATGTGTCACAAGGGAGGAGACGGACAACACTGCCGAGTCAGGTGAAAGTGAGTTTATTTACAATCGTGCCAAATAGTTGGGATGGGCCGTTTGACATGGATGCTTCAGCGCTTGTTTCACCTTCGTGAAGCAGAGTGGTTCGGCACCATGTTCCGGGGCGTGTGTCAAATGACGCTGATCATGTGATTGATGACGTCCGAAGCGCCGAATGCATTGTTTGATTGAACCACGGTTCAGACGTGACTCATCTGTTTGAACA
>JAQQAE010017853.1:0-10000 GCA_029823295.1 Pseudamia nigra
AGGTAATATTTCTGCCTTGTTTTTAAAGTCTCAGAACAAGGAGTCAGCTGCATCAACAAATGCCTCTTTTACCATCTCTCCGTCTTGGATGGACTTCTTGTTATTAACGATGACATGACTCACCCAGAACGATGCTTCGGTGGCGGCTTTTACTTTTGAAGTATGTTGTGAGAACAATGACTGCTGTCTGGACAATTGGCATTTTAGTTCCTTCACCTTTATTTTTCTCAGCTTGCTTTTCGGTGGGAAGTCAGTCTTGTATTTTCTATGAACAGTACAAAAATGCCGCTCCATATTTCCCTTTTTTGGTATTGTGATGATAGACTGGCTGATGAGGCAAATGCACTTCGAAAATGTCATTGTGAAAAAAAAGTCCTCCTCCCATTACGGATGAAAGTGATAAGTTTTAGTCTTCTTATTTGGTCCAGCTCCCCCAGTCATCTTTATACCCTTTCTTAAGTTTAAGAGAAAAAACTGAGGGCTAAAAATTTGAGGGAACTCGCTGTCTAGCTTGTTAATTTTCCTGCACTTAGCGTAGGTTGTTTGCGCATGTGCAGTGACCTAAGTATCAGAAAAAGTCAGATGTCATCTGACTGGCTGCCCTGTAAATCAATCAAGTGATGGGATGGATGATAAGCTGATGTCTATTTTTTTTTTATGTCATGCCATCCACCCACACTACCTTTGTGATTGACCGGTCGATCACAGTCGATGTAATGGGCACCCCTGCTTCAGGTCATCGGACATGATGCTGATTCCAAAGTCACAGAGGAAACTTAGAGGGGAGCGAGCTTTTTCAGTTCTGGGTTTAAACTCTGGAACGAGCTAACTCTGCTCATCAGACAAACTCCTTCAGTTACTGTTTTTAAATCTCGCTTAAAAACACACTTTTATTCCCAGGCCTTTGAACCAGAGTGAGACAGTGACAATATTTATATAAATTTTATTCTGTTTTTTAAAAATTGTTTTTATTCCTAATCCCCGTTTTTATCTTATGTTTTGTACGTCTTGTTTTTTTTTTTTATGCCCTGTGTTTGTCTTTATGTTTATTTGATTGTACAGCACTTTGGTCAGCCTTGTTGATTTTAAAATGCTTTATAAATAAAGATGGTTTGGTTTGTAAAACTGCTGATGATTACATTCATCCTGACACCTCAGTCAAATCTAAAAGGCCATTAAAGGCTCAGTGCTCTGCTTGTGTTTTTTGTAGTATGCCATGGTTTTCAACGTGGTGGATGATGATGGGTGGGACAGGTGTTTTTTATACATGTGCACAAGCGTAAATATATCAGAATATATGCAGTGAGTCATCGTAATCTGTTTTTGTACCTTGTTTTGATGATACATGTGTATGTATATGTACTGTATGTGTGAGGTGCATGATAAATAATCAGTAGGACACAGATAAGTATGTAGCCAGTGGCTGTTTAAACAAATAGAGCAGCCATTACCTATTCATTTATGATTTATAGAGGTTTGAGGGATGAGATTAAATAGGTTTATTTCTTTTCTCACTCATTTTCAAACAGGTTTTCTACATCCTACAGAGTCATAATTAGTGGGATTGCTGAGTGCATTAATCTGTGTGTTCTAAATGTATTGTGTTTGTTTTCATGATGCTCAGGTAAGGATGGGAGCGTCGGTGTCATCTCTGTTCCCAAAAAATCCGACACCACCTATTTCAAGACCATGACGGACCTGGAGGCTCAACCCGTTCTCTTCATCCCCGACGTTCACTTCGGAAACCTGCAGCGAGCCGGACAGGTACTGAACGTTTCAGCTTATCTGATCACTGATATTGATCATTAACAATTTTCTCCGTCTCTGTAATGTTTTTTTGTTTGTTTATTTGTTTGTTCATTTTCAGATTTGATGTTGTGAAATTCACCATCTTTAATCTCTGCTCTCTGCTAACACTGCATTCCTCTTTTTGTGTCTTATGTTCTTTTAACACTTTATTTTGGTTTTGTTGCTCCTTTTACAGTTTTCTTTAAGTTTCAGCAGAAATCAAAATCATTTGATATTTATGATGATTCTTGTCATGTGAAAACACCTCTTGCTGCAGTTTGCTCCTCAGCTGAAAATGCATCATAGTGTATTCATTATTCTATTTAAGATGATCATTTATGCATAAACTCATACTTTCGTGTGGTGTTTGCTTCATTTTCAGGTGTTTACCTTCAACACAGAGGAGATTGAAAGAGAAGGGTGAGTGTTCATCGACAGGAAGCAGGATTTCCATTTTCATCAGCTTGCATGCAAATGAAGACATTACAACACCACACATAAAGAAAAACGCATTCACACAAACACACACACATGCAAACAACATGCGCATGTGAATTACGTGTGTGTGTTGTCAGGAGTGTGTTGGTGAAGAGGATGTTCAGACCCTCAGATGAAGATCTGTGTCCGTCGCCTCACAAACAGATCAAAGAGGAGACGCACAAACGAGGTGAGACCACATCTTAGGGTTAGGGTCTGAGCTGAGCTAGTTAACGGAGAATTATCATAATACAAACTAAGTGACTGTTTGTCCAACGCCATAGGAATCCTGATCTTACCTGAGCCGTTCCACGTTTTAGAACAAAAACGAACAATGTAGTCAAAAATGAAACCAAAATGAACAGTCGAATAAATATAATGAATGTAAATTAACAAAACATGAAGAAAAAAATAAACAAAATAAATGCAAATTATAATAAAGTTCAAAATCAAGAAGACAAGAAATGTTCCTTTTCTCCACCTCAATGAGTTGGAGTAAAAATGTGAAATGGAAAAATAAATAAATAAACAATCAATTGAATTTTAAAAGATGAACAAAACAATCAAGCAAATCAACAGAATTAACAAAGCAATGGAATAAAATGAGCAAAACATTAAGAAAATATTCATGAAAATTCACAAAATGGAACAAAAATCAATAAAATAAGCAAAAAAAAATCAAAAAATTAACCAAGTAATTAACAAAAATCAATGAAATAATCATCAAGATGAACAAAAATTAACAAAAAATTTACAAAAATCAATTAAATAAGCATCATGAGCAAAAATTAATAAAAAATTAACAAAAATCAATGAAATAAGCATCAACATGAGCAAAAATTAACAAAAAATTGGGGTGTCACATGACCTCGAAAAACTAACAAACACATCGGGGTGTGTGTGTGTGCAGTGCTGCTGTATGTGAGGAAGGAGACCGATGAAGTGTTTGATGCCCTCATGCTGAAGTCCCCGACGCTCAGAGGACTCATGGACGCCGTGAGTCACATGATGTGTTTATTTTCAGTGTCTTCTGCGGCCGCTCAGTGTTTCCTCAAACTCTGCTGTCATTCGCAGATCTCTGAGAAGTACGGCGTGCCCACAGAGAGGATGGCCAAAGTCTACAAGAAGAGTAAAAAAGGGTGAGTGGAAGCTGTGAACGAGTCAACAGGCAAACCAGGAAACTGCTCGGGGGGGCTCCAGACGGCTGACAAACTTTAAAAACACCAGTGACGGTTACAAGAGAGTAGAGTGGCCCCCTGCAGGGTTTACTGAAAACTGTAGACTGTCATTACACTATCAGTATACATGTTGAAGTAGTCATGGTACAGGCTCCAGCACAAAACAGGAATCATTTGTATAGAACAGGGGTGTTCAACCTGTACCCCTCTCCAGAGGCTCCAAAGATGGAAATAACATATTATAATAAATCAAACATACGGTAAGCACTAAACAAAAAGAAGAAAAAAATGAGCTACACGATGAACAAAAAATCAAGACAAAACCTATTCAAATAATTGACAACATGAATGAAATAATCAACAATTTGGATGAGATTAAACAATATAATAAATGAAATAACACAAAATGAACAAAACCTGAGAAAAGAAAATTAAGAACAAAAAGCATCCTAAATCTGACAAGGTGAGGACAAACCTGAGCAACAGGAAAGGCTTTAAAAATTCTCAAAAATTACAAAAATAATAACTGGTTTGAATGGAAATGGATCAAATATGAATGAAATTGACAAAATAGCCCAAAAACTGAACAAAAGAGTAAAGTAAGTGTTTAGAAGTGAGAAAATGAACCAAAATTCACAACAAATAATCACTGAAATGAACCAAAATTCGGTGCAGTGGGTAGCACTCGTGCCTCACAGGTGGTGGGGCCTTTCTGTGTGGAGTTTGCATGTTCTCCATGTATGCGTGGGTTCTCTCCGGGTACTCTGGCTTCCTCCCACAACCAAAAACATGCACTAGGGGGTTAGGTGAATTGGTCACTCTAAATTGTCCATAGGTATGAATGTGAGTGTTAATGGTTGTCTGTCTCTATTTGTCAGCCTCACGAGGATTAAGGGGTAGAAAATGGATGGATGAACCAAAATTCAGAATAATGAATAAAACCATTTAAAAACTGAACAAAAAATGAAGTGAGTAACTGCAAGATGAACAAAAAGGAGCAAAACAGAATCAAACAATAACCAACCTGGTGTTAACATGTCACCAGCTACAACATGTGTCATGTGACATGTGAAGGGTTTGAACATTTTTAGGGCCCTGGACACTCGTGTTATTTAAATTCTGTCCATAAATATGCCTTTAGGTTGTAATGGTTATGGGCTTGTGGTCTAGAACGACGTAGAGCTACGTGATGAAACGTATTCACAAGTTGAAATTGAGCAGCTTTAATAATGCTGGTTCTAGGGGGTGGGGTGTGTGGGGGCAGCAGATCCTAGAATGACCCCTGATGACATCTTCTTGAGTATTTTATTCAAATAACTGTACTTCTGAGTCATAATAGTTTTAATCTTACTTGGATAGATTTGTGAATGTAAAGTGGTATCTCGGATAACGAATTTAGTCCGTTCCGGCGTCACGTTCAGTATCCAAATGATTCGTTATCCAAATGGACTTTTCCATAGGAATACATGTAAAACCAATTAATCCGCTCTGGACACACGACAAACTCCCATATAAAGTATGTCTTACACACCCCTACGTGCACATTTATTCATTATTATTATTATTTGAAAAGGAAGTTATATTAATTATCTGAAACGGAATGCATAAAATTAGATCTAAAAATGAATTAAAATGTATTCTTACCTTGGCTTATGTGGACACTGCACACGTCCATAACTGTAAACAACACCAAGACCGCTGCTGGTGGTCCGGCAGCGGGACACGCCGCGGCCAGCGCTGCCCATGTCCGACCGTGTTTACACAGCCAGGAGCAGGACACGCTGCGGGCCGATGGCTTCAATGATGGTACAGTATCACCAGCGATTTCCTTCTCTTTGATCCAAAGCAGTAGTTCTCCATAACACAAGCTCTCCATAACACAAGCTAACGGCTGTTAGCTGCTGGCCTCTGTTAGCTTGGCTAATGGTTATTAGCTTCCGGGTCTTTCATGTCCAAGACCCGGAAGTGACTACAGGCTAATGCTATTAGCCGTTAGCCTGTGTTAGCGTGGCTAACAGTTGTTACCTTTGCCGAGACCCGGAAGTGACTATTCATTAACCGATTAATTTTTGTTGTCAGAGTGAATTTTTTTTTTCTTCGGTATCCGAATTTTTCGTTGTCAGAAGAGTTTGTCTGAGATACCACTGTACTTCACTGGCCACAGCTCAGTGAGTAGGAATCATTAACTTGAAAAACTTTATTTATTCTTTTGGGGAAGTTTCATTGGGTGTGCAACCTGTGGCTCCAGGGCCACATGTGACTCTTTAACGCCTCCCCGGTGGCTCCTGTGGTTTTGACCGTATGTTTGGCACCTCAGGATCCTGGTGAACATGGACGACAACATCATCGAGCATTACTCCAACGAAGACACCTTCATCCTCGACATCGAGAGCTATGCCGACGCCTACAAGGTCACACTGACAGAAATCTGACACCTCGCGCATCACACGACCTGACTGCAGGGTCTGAAAAAACACGTGCCGTGAATGTTGGTTGGCTGGAATCGACGAGGCCGCTGCTGATTGGCTGATGTGCTGACTGAACTTACTGGAGACAGCGCAGCAACGCTGACCCTTCACACTCGGAGTCACTGACATTTCAAGACCCAACGTCGCTCCAGGAGAGAGACATTTCAACAGAAAGTTACGAGCTGATTTATTTAGTCCCATCCTGTACGATGTGAGGTGAAACAACGCCGCCAACCCCTCCTCTTTATGAATATGTGTATAAAGTGTTTGTACTCCATCTGTACAGTCTGGTTTTGCCAAATCCGCGTCAGGTGTCACCTCATGACACCTGATGTTCTGTATGTATGTAACCACAGCTTGGATTAGTTGGTCCTGAGCGACTTAGCAGCTTCTTTGCATGCCAACCTTTATTTGTTTTAGTTGTTTTATTATTTATTAATGATCATTTGTTGCATTTCTTTAGAACCGGATCCAGACATTTCACTTTCCTGGATATTTCATTGGTCTTTTCCTCTTTCAGAACAACTCAAGGAGCTTCTTGGAAACCTCTCTATGGTCAGATTGTGTACATGTAGTGTCCCACGTGAGATCATTCAAATAGAGTGTAAATACGACACAGGGCACTAGGTTTTCATGTAGGTCGCTTGACTGACTGTGTTAATAATAAATATGATGAATAAAGATATGAAGATGAAATTCTATACTCATTGCATACTATGTATCCGTGGAAGCAGAGGGGGGTAGTGCATTTACTCCTTCACATGTACTTGAGTAGTTGTTCAGGTAAAATACTTTTTACTCTTACTGCGTTACGTTTGAGACGGAGAAAAAAAGTACTTTTACTCTAGTTACATTTGGCCACGGCTCAGTGAGTAGGAGTAAAGCGGTGGTCATTTAAAAACAATCAATTCACATTTTAAAAATGAACAAAACAATTAAGCAAATGATGAAACAACATTGCAACAAATGAACACAAAATGATCAAAATATTCAAGTAAGTTATCAAAAATGAACAAAATAATCAAGTAAATGATCAAAATTAATAAAATTAACATTTTTTTCACCAGACTGATCATTTCTTCCCAATTTTTCTGAATAATTTTATTTTCTGGCAAATTTAGTTAATTATTTTTCTGTTTTTATCATTCCATTAATTTTTGTTCAGTATCTGGATTAATGTACAGTACTATTTCTTAATGTTCTTGTTCATTTTCTGGCTATTTTGTTCATTTTTTAAATTATTTTTGTTGATTTTGTACATCTTTTTTCCATTGTTTTCATTATTTTGTTCCTTTTGCTAATTTAATGCTTACTGTGTTTATTTTGAATAACATGAGATCAATATTCATTCATCAACATGTTATTTTCTTTCATGTTTAAATAGTAGCACACATAAAATGCTAAGTTAAGTGGATGTCTGAGTCACAAAGAGATTCCAGATTTTGGTGGAGACTTATGACAAATACGTTTGGGAAACACTGACAAAGACCTATTGGTATTGTTTAGTACTGTGGCTCCACACAATTAGGAACGCTTTTGGATGCTGGTGGTGCTGTAGCTCAGGAGGTGGAGCAGGGTGTCCAATAACATTATGTAAAAAAAAAAAAGTTCACTTTCTCGTCCCTGGACAGGAAGTGTTATTTCCCAAGTTCTTATTGCCTGAACAAAATGGAAAAGACTAGTTTTGCTCTTGAAACTTTGTTTTTGTGACCTGGGGAATGACATTTTCCCAAACATTCACAGTAGATGTGATGCTGGTAGCTCATGGAGAAGCTCCTGGAGTGCAGAGAATTCCCAAGGAAACTCAACAGGAAGGAGAAAAAGGCTTGGGTCTGCTTTGTTGCAGTGGGTAGGGGCTTCAAGGCTAAAAACTACATGGAACTGGTTGATGGTCTAGTGAACAATGCTGGTAAAACGGGCTGCAGGATGCCCTTGAAAGTCCATATCCTTGATGCTCATCTTGAGAAATTCAAGGAAAATATGGGGGCATTCTCAGAGGATCGAGGCGATCTACTGGACTTTGAACACCACTACCAAGGAGCATACAGTGAATACATGATGGGGGGCTATATTTGAGAGCTGATATGTGAGAAAGATCATTGTAAATTTTGGAAAAACACTCCCTTCTAAAAATTTTGTTCAATTTGTATAAATTTATACCTGTAAATCTTGGTTGATATTGTTTCATTGAGACATTATGTACTGTACATGACACTGTGCAGATTTGACAGTTTTACATAGTAAACACAGTATGTACATTTTTACATTTCATTACCCAGGTCACAAAAACAAAGTTTGAAGGGAATAAAGGATATTTTATAGACTTTTACCATGTAAGCAATCAGGAAATAAACCTTATGACCCAGGAACAAAATGTGTTACATAGTGTAACGATAAACAGTGATGACTGTTTGCTGAAGGCCAAAAAAAATTAGACAACCATTTTTCCCATTTTGCCTTTATTTGAATAACAAAATGGACATCCTACACTGAACACATAATGCCAGTTAACAATACAAAATCTACAAAATGGTACAGTGACAAAAGGTTTTTTTTCCATTTGTTCGAAAGGTAACTGTACAGTATAAATGGGTACAATACTGTTGTGTTTTTTTTTCCTTTCATTTGTCTACATTTGGCACTTGACCACGGGATGCTACTGAAGTGAAATGTGGGACTGAAGTACCCGACCACCTACTTGAAATGAGTGAATAGATCAGTGTAACTACTCACGCGACATCCTTCAGCGCCTTACAGACAGGGGTTTATGTCACTGTGTCCTTGTGTGCGTTAAAGTTAAAAAAAAAAAAAAAAAAAAAAAAAAAACATCTCCATTGTCACAGAAACACCTGAGCTATGGCGCAAATCTGCATTTGACCTTGGATGCAGAGTGAAAACATTCAGGAGACATGGTGTCACTGTACACATTACCAGAGCTGGGCAGAAACACAATTACTGTCATTTATCTGCATCTTCAGAAGATTTAGCACATCTGTAGTTTGGTTTTCTTTAGATTTTTTATTTTTTTTTACATCGCTTGTGATCTGTGTCTTTTTGTCCTACATAATGCTTCAGTTACATAATTTTCATTTTGTTCCATCTTTCACATTTCCATCCAGTTGCACCTTCTTCGAGATTTGTCATTTTGTGGCAGGGTCATGTAGTTTTCATCTTTCATGTCATCTTCTATTATCTTACACCTTTGTCTTTTTGGGACTTTTATTTTGTCGTCTTTTTGCATATTTCTGTCTTATATCGTTTTCATCTTCAACAGTGTTTTTTCTCATTTTAATCTTGTTGCTTACTGTTTATCATGACAGTAATGATATCAACGGACTCAAAATGTACACCTTGATCAACATTTTGGCCCATATTTGCCCAGCTCTAATGTGCAACATCTGAATCGGTCAAAGACACTCAACAAAAATCGGTAAACACCAGTAACCTCCCTGCTAAACCTAGAAGGGGAAAAGCAGCTATGTCGCAGTGGATGTTGAGGGCTGAATGCATATCGCAACATGTGTGGTCCTCTCCTTCTGAAATTCTAGCATTAATGAGTGAATACACTGTACACCATTATTATATTCGTCAAGTAAAGGAAAATAAAATCACATTCCGATAATTTAAAAGTCTTAAAGTGAGGCTTCTCCATTGCAGTGAAACGTCACAATGTGGGAACACAGTAAAAGAATATAAGCACATACTACGGTAAATATCCATCTAGCTTTTTTTTTGTTTATACTTGCTTAATCATAGCTGAACAGAATCACAGCTCAGTTTAGGACGATATGCCACATTCTTGTATTCAGCACTGGGTGAGCGTGTGGATTTGTGTTGTGTATGTGTATGTGCGTGGCGTAGACGTGTGTGGATGCAGAACTTGGCATAAAAAGTCACTGTTGTTGATTCAACCCCTTCATTTATCATTTCATTTGAGTCAGTTTTGGTTTGATGTAACATTCCTCCAAAATATACAGTTTAAAAAAAGTTCCCTTCTAAAACACTCCAATTATTTAAAAACCACATTTCCCAGACTTCCTGTCTACATTTGTACAGTACGTCGTAAACACTTGTTCGTCCAAAAGGAGA
>JAQQAE010017854.1:0-11348 GCA_029823295.1 Pseudamia nigra
CAGCCACACGGAGCAGAGACGAGACAGCCTCCGTTAAACTGTTTAATTCGGACACCGGAGAAGGGATTCCGGGGTGATCAACAACATTAAAAAATAAATGATCATGTAAATGAACAAAATTGATCAAAGATGTTTTATACAACCAGAAAACGAATGAAAACTTGTTTTTAACAGTGTATTTGTTTACATAGATAATGTACTTTGCCTTTGTAAGACAGTAAACGACATGTCTATGATTCTCTGTTCTCCCGATGCCCGTGAACGCCTCCTGTCTCACATCCACACCCGCACATTCAGATCACACCTGGTCTCCCTCTTATTCCAAATCTGCATCACTTTTCTAGTTCATTTAGAGGCTGCAGTTGGACTCAAAACGGGGCTGGTGGTGCTTTATCAATAAAGTCGATTGATTGATCAAACACTACACCGACATGCAGTTGATACTAATGATAAGGACATACGACCAATGCGTCCTTAAACATTGTTACAACTTGGCTTTAAGCCCTAAGTACTGAATTTTCACTACATATGTCCTGTTAACATTAAACTGTCTTTGTTTTGGCTGCTGTTGGAAAAAAAAAAAAAAGCGAGCAAGTCCATCTACACGACTGTGAAATATTATATAGATGTTTCCTTCATCATCTCTGACAGCACTGGTGTCTACTAATATAACTCAGTTTAAAAATGTTTCAGCATTATTTAGGGATATTTAACCGTAAAACAAAAGGTCAAGGTCAAGGTGACTTTATTTGTACCCGTAGGTAGGTTTGTTCTGCAGCAGCAGGCGAGGGCAGTGACACCGTACGAGACATTAAACAGGATAACGGCAGACACGGACAAAACCGTGCACTTTACGAGTAGTCGTTGAAGCGCACTGATCAGGATTCAGATATAAATAAAAGGATGAAATCCACAGGAAATATAAATAAATAAATATAAAAGTCCATAGAAAAGATGGATGACCAATCAAAAAAAGATAAAGCACCATTAATTTCCAAAGTGGGAATTGGTCGATACCCCGCGTATCACTGTCGGCCTCCACTGCTTTGGATTCAGTTTGGTAGGTCACAGCCCACAATGCACTGCGCAGCTCACTCATTTCACCAGGGATGATGCAGAGAAATGTCACTGGTACAGAAAAATAAGGAAAACATTGTACATCCTGGATGTTTGTTGAAGTGACATTGCAGCGACTCATATTTTCGGTTTTAAAAGTTCATTCACAGTTAACGACCAGGATGGTTCTGAGGGGTCAGAGGTTCCCAGACAATAAGTAGAGCTGAAGGCGTTGGAAGTGACCGATAAGTAAAGGAGGAGTTTTAAACCGACCCCGTGGCTTCCATTTAAATGAGCAGTTTCTCTGATATCATCCACCGACAGGCAATTTGCAATCACTGTGCTTTAAGAAGCATGTTTCTCACAAAGCATAAGAAAGTGTTTTGCATTTTTCCCTCCTCATCCCTCCCTCCTTTATAAATGATTCAGACGAGTCAGAAAAAAATAGCAAGAATCAGCATAAATGGGATTTTTTAAAGTTGAGGATGCGGCATAATCAAGCATCTTTGACTGCAAAATTATCCAAGTGTACTGTGTATGTGTGTGAATGCGTTTCTTCACACATAAACACACACAGATAAACACAGGCATGGAGAGGCTGAAGGCAGCTGATAATTCTAGCTTTGGGGATGATGTCATGCAGACTTAGCAGGACAGTGTCAGTAAATCATCGCCGTGTTTGTGTTTAAATCACATCCACATACTGTACGTCTCCGCTCTGCTACACTGATCCATGTGTGTGCGTTACCTGAGCTCCACATGCACAAACACACACCCGTGGCTACATACGCTGCCTATTTGTAACCGACAATCATTCAATTGAAATGAAGTGTCAGAAGCGAGACATGCATCGCTTTGTCAGCTTACAGGGGATATGCGCGGCATTTAATTAGTCTCAAAAGCAGTGTGCATAAAGAACAGGTGTGTGTACATGATAGGAGTACACAAAACAATATTGGCGAGCAGAATTATCCTCCGTGCTCAGAAATGCTCCACACATGGCTTATCTTGTTGTTGCCTGAGTGTAGACTGGACAATTTTGGACTGATAATTTCAGTATTTAGACAACAGCTAAATATTGCAATGATATCAGTTTCTCGTCAGTGTTTTTTTGACTTACAGTCGACAAAGCTAGACCAGGGGTCGGCAGTGTTTACAATCTAAAGAGACATTTTTGGACAGAAACAAAAAAAAAAAGGTGTAGAGCCTCAAGAAGTATTTGAACCCCATATGTACCACGTGATATACATGATAAGCATTTCAACTGGCAACTATTATTTTATTCAGTTTTGTTAACTTTGTTTATTTTGCAGATTATTTCATTTTTTTGTTCATTTTGTTCATTGTTTCATTAAGTTTTGAGAATTTCTGTGAATTTACCTAATCTATTTTAGTCATTATTTTTTCAATATTTGTTCATTTTCTGTTTTTCTTTCTTTACTTGACAATTTTTGTGTATGTTTTTGTTCAGTTTTCTCTTAATCTTGTAATTTTTTCCTTATTTTTGTTTGTTTTCTTGTTTTTGTTTGTGTGCTTGTTACTGTTTTGTTCAATTTTTTCAAAGTTTTTTTTTTTCATTTTTGGTCATTATCTTGATTATTTTGTTAATTTTGTGGATTACCTTTAAGTTTTATCATAATTTCTGTTCGTTATTTAGCTCATTTTTTTTTAAATTTTTGTTTATTTTGATTCACTGTACCCGTGAGCCACTACAGAGGGGCTAAAGAGCTGTACGTGGTCCCGGAGCCACAGGTTGCAGACCCCTGAGCTAGATGAAACACAAAGCAATATGTCATCAGTCAAACTACGATTACTGTTTGAAGCCTCTGGCAGCTCACTGAGTTACTGCAGCGATTTAACTCTGCTTTGTACCTTTTCCACCAAATGAAGTGTAGTTCTTGAACTGGAGCCATCCATGTGTGCAGTCTTCATTACATCCACTGAGCCAACCATTGCTTATACAGGTTCTGAGGGAACTATTCAAATCAAGGATACATCATTAATGGACAGCGGTGCACAATGTAGTCCATCCAGCGATAGTCAGCGCATTCATTAGTTGTGATTGCGTTCATGTGCTAACCTCAGTTTACTCTTTATTGCATCACTTTCCTTAATTTCACGACCGGGTTGAAGCACCATTATTTCCACATACGACATTTTCCTGCTGGTTTCTCAGACACTACGTTATTTGTGTTCTTTTCTTTTAGCTGCAGAAACAGCGTGCCCCAAGGAAAACTAACTTTTCTGGTATCAGCTTTTAGGTTCTGAACCAATATATTTGTGATAGAAATGCTTGTAACTGTTGGAAATTAGGTTAATAAATGAGAATGGAGCTGGTTCCCTGGGGTATCTGAAAGAGGAATTTATACTTTATGAGCTCATAAACTATGGCAATTGTCAATTTTGGTTGTTTGACATATTATTTATCTGCTCATTTCTGTATGGAACGCCGTCACAGAACTTGGCAACGAAGATTATGCAGACACAGTAAGCGTGAGAATGATAAAGGAATTGAAGACATGATTGGAAGTAGCTGTTTTGTGTCTTCATCTCTGTGGAGAAAAGCATGACAGTTAACTTCAGACGTTGGTGTTATCTGATAATAAATGAGAGAACAGGATTTGGATTTAAGCAGTTTGAGGTGTTGTCGATGTCGAAGCGTGGGTCGCTCTGCCGTCACAGACCACGTCTCCAGATCCAGGTTGACAGACAGATACTTGACCAAACCTCCCTCTGCGTCTTTCAGGAATGTGCACACATGCATCAGCTCTGTTTGCCTGCGAGTTTGCATATATAGGTTCTGTTCCACCAATTAAGAAAATGCATACTCGGCGCATTTCAGATTATGGGTCAGTGATTAAGCTATGATATTTGTAGTTTATAAACTTTAGATGTGCATGTGCAATCAGATTTATAAGTCTGTTTTCTCAACCTTGTTCCAGTGAATGTTTGCAACATAAGTTTTTTTTGGGTTTGTCCCGGTCTTTCTACACATGATCACAGAAAAATGTGTGTCAGAATGGCATTTTGAACAATCTCAGACTGCCAAGTATAAATTTGGTTTGATTTTGTCTCGTCATGTCTGTGTTTGACATGAAAATACTTTTTAATCAACATCTCAGTGTCTTTCTCCATCTGCTTATAGAATAAAGTAAAAATGAAGTACAGAAGGATTTGGGACAAGTTTCAACTTAACAACAACACTGGCAACATTAATGTAAACAATGCACACTTAAAAATACTATATTTACACTGGTGCTTGGCCATATTTTACATTAATATTAGTGGAGTACCAGAGTTTAGGCAGCACTGTTGCACACTAAAGACAGCTCTAGAATTAATCCAAATGTACAAAGTACAGCTGTACAATTTTATTGAACATAATCTTTTATCAAACGTGTTTCTCCTTCAATCTCCTCCTCCTTCTGTGTCAACACACCGCTGTATTCAGGTCTTCCACTGATCAAAGTAGGAAGCCAGCAGGTCTTCTTCAGGCAGTTGTCTTAACTTATGACACAGACTCAGAACGTTTTCTTTTGACACATATTTCATTTAATAAAAAGGAAAAAGTCACACAGTGCGAGATCAGGTGAATATAGGGAGGCCGATCATGCACTGTGATTTGTTTTTGGACCAGAAACTGCTTTACTGAGACCACAGTTGTGAGCTGGAACATTGTCTTGATGAAGAGTGAGACTATTTTTTCACAGTTGTGGTCTCTTTCATTCATTCATATTTCTTCAATTTGTTGAATGTTTTCAGAAGTTTTTGATGTGCGTGGGCTCCCAGAACATCCATCGTCTTTGCCTTCACTAAATCTTTTGTTCCATTCAAACCAATGGGCAATGACCTCAGCTGTTCAGTGAGGTCAATGTGAAAGTAATTTTTAAATTGTTTTTTAACAATTTTATTTTACAGTAACTTTAAGTTGTGATACTGCCGTTAGCCACTGGGGAACCGCTCATTTGGCTCCAAGAAGCCTCTTCCCCATAAAGTTACATTGGAAAATATAAAGCAAATAATTTTTTGTCATGACTCATCATGGCCTCAAACATTTTATTTGGACCCTCTAATAGATGCTCTGGTGGTACATCTTTAACTTTTTCCTATTAAGATATTACAGCAAATAATCTGCTAATCACTGCCATGCTGGCGTTTGATTGACATGTTGCTATGGTAACTTGCCAGAGAAGTCAAACCAAATCAGACCTTCATATTTTCTTTTTATTCAATGTCTGCATACTTTTACGTGAGATACACTCAGCTGCAGTTGTAAGTAAGTGTTTACACTAAGAACACCATAATATGACTGTTTGACACTGTGTGGTGAAGTTTTACTGTGGCAGTAAACTAGTGGCTAGTATTAGCTTTCCCATGAGTCCCCTGGCGTGCTACGCTCTGGTCACGCCGCTGCCATGTGTCCAAATATGGTTGCATCCTGTTTTTGGCTCCAATATGCCGTCCAGGAAGTGACAACCTGATTGGCCTCAAAATGGCCCTTCAGAAAATAATGGGTGACATCATGGTCACTTTGTTCACTAATATTTCTATGATTTAAACATGTGTACGTGACCTGTAGTGTACGTGTCCATTAATGGTCAAAAACACCTGTTGTTTTGTTCAAATTCACCAAAAATTCCAAGTTAATGCATTGCACTTCAGTCAGTGTCTCGTAGTGAACTAAAGACGCCACTTTTTGGAAACGTACCGTTGTGTGTGAATATCCAACCTTTAATGTATAAAGTGTGACTGTGAAGTACGTGGTTTTTTTCCTCGTAACTGTAGTCTCATTATTTAATAGACGTACATACAATCAACAGGAATAACCTTCCAAAGGTGTACATGCATTTTCCTTGGCTACACTCTCTATCACTACAATAAACATCTGGTTGATTTTTTTTTATCACTGTTAAACGCATTCCCTTTCAACAATGCAAATGTGAAATCGCCATTATAACTACAACTTCATGACGCTAACTCCTACAATATGTTTGAAAATAAGAGATAGTTATAACAGAGTTTGACATGCCAATAAAATCTTCTCTTCAGGTCTTCAAGGGTTATAGATGGCCATACTGGGTGAAATTTAAATGAGTTATGCTCTTTACAAGCAACAATAGCAGTTTTATCTTTTACATCACTTTTAAAATAAAAGAAAAAATGTCTCCCTGCTGGAATATTATATGAATTATTGGTTTTGCTTATTAATGGTTAAGTGTACCTCAGTATTTGATGGAATGTCTCACCAGCAGTGGACACTAAACTCATTTAAAGGGCATCTCTAATTATTAACTTTTAAGTCAGGCTGCGCTTGGGCATTTCTGTTGATTTTATCTGGTTTTATTTATTGTTGTATATTTTTATGCCTGTTTTTTTTTTTGGTCACTGGTCCCTTTTTGTTTATTATAATTTGTAGTTTTGCTTTTTTATATTGTGCCATAGTTGGTTTGACTCATTAAAACTATGTTAAATACATATTTTCTTAAAAACACTTCACTTTTCTAATCAAAATGAAACTAATTGCAGTAAATTATTCAACTTCATGATGTGTATAATTCCTCTGAAAGGCAGATCATAGACCACATTTAGATCATCATAATATAGCAGCCTCAGATTGCCCGACCCTAAAATAAATCCCCCTTAAATGTAGTCAAGAGGAGAATAGAAGTGTGCATGTAGGTGGTGGGGAGGGTAGTAATTGTGTGAATAGGGCTGTCATTGTCTACCACCATTTGTGCGTGTGTGTGTGTGTGTGTGTGTGTGTGTGCCGGTGCGAAAATTGTAATTCTCACCTTGATGCATGTAGGATTGAGCCATCAATCTAGTTTATAGAGAGTGGAGGGTAAAATGAGGATAAAGAGAGTGGGGGAGAAAGATAACAGGTTGGAGGAGATGCCGGGAAGGAGGAGGGGGTGAACTAAAGAGGAAAGTCAAAAACCGAGACAAGAAAAAGAGCATAAAGAAGTGGGGAAAATGATAGAGGAGGAACCAAGAAATGGAGATAAAAGAGGAACACGGAGGAAAAAACAAGGACAACAGACAGAAAAGGCAGAGAAAATTCAAATAAGAAAGGGAGAAAGTCGGCAATAAGATGAAGATTATGAACAACGGCACAAAAGGGAAGCATGATGCAAGATGGGTTTGTGAATGAGAAAGGGTGAGAAACTGATAAAACGTATCACAAAGAGGAGGGAAAGAAAAATGAATCGAGGGAAAAAGCCAATACACACTCCAGTGACAACAAGAACAACAGGAGAGTGACGACGGGGAGCAAATGAACTGGTTTACAGAGGACAGAGTACAAGCTGTTTCTGCTGTCGCCAGTCATTTGTGCTCAGTGTGCCATTTCTCTGCTCGGCGCCAGTTAGGACCCGCTCACTGTCGTAGCGTGAGTGAATGCGTTTCAACGCGAACGCCAGCGTTCGGGTGGAAACGCTCCATCAACTTTTGAAAACTTCTGTAGCAGTTTGTGCTTGCATTTTAAATACACCTTAAGGCCTTTTCCCATATCTTAACGCACACAGTTTTTTAACGTGTTAAATAGTTCTGTCAGGGTGTTGACAAAACAAAGGCTGTTAATTTGATTTCTCCCTGGTTTTCCAAAGGTCTCTTTATAATTGCCCTGTACACCGATCAGCCGTAACATAATGGCACCTGTGTGTGGGTAGGATATATGAGGCTGCGAGGAAACATTCAGCCCTTTAAATTAATGTATTTGAAACAAACAGTAGCATAAGAATGCAAGCAACTAGACAAGGATGTCAAGACAACTGGGTCAAAGCATCTGTAAAACAGTGTGACTTGTTCAGTGGTCCGGGTCGTGCAGTGGACAGAACCCCAAGAGGAAGGAAGGAACACTAGATGTCAGTCCGGTAGAGTATTTAAGGGAACAAAATATTACTACCACATAGTCTTGTGGCGCTTCCTCCTTTTGATACCAGAACAGCTCTAACCCAGGACATGAGCTCTAGCAAACCCCTGAAAACTGGCAGAATATTACACATTATATACACATTATAGTGACACATACTTCAAATCCTGTAAGTTGTGAGCCTGAACCTTCATGAACATTTCACAAATTCTCAGTTGGATTGAAATCTGGTTGTTTATCTCTTGACCACTTTAGTTGGGACACTATCCACTGCAGACCAGAACACCCAACAAGTTGCTCAGATTTTTACTTAGTTTGGACAATTTGCTGCTCTCAGAGCAACAACTTCAAGGGCTAAATGTTCACTTGCTACCTAATACATCCAACCACATACAAAAGACATTGGAACAATATTAGAGGTCGACCGATTATCGGCCGGGCCGATTATTGGCACCGATATTTGGAATTTTGACATACTGTATATCGGTACCAGTGTTTTTTAAATCTGACGGGCCGATATCAACAAATCAATTAAAAACTGGGTTATTTCGGCTCAGCTGCCCCTCTCTTCTCTCCTGCCGCCTCCGTCTCAAGCATTGTTCCGCCCACAGCACCATCTGATTGGTTAAAACAAGCCACAGTAGGTGTAGCCGTGTGTGTGTCCTCACCTTTATTACAATGTTCGAAATTGTAATAAACATCACAGTGCTCTATGTCTACTGACGTTGCAGTGTGCATCGAATTAAGATGGAGGCTGATTCGTTTTTACCATAGCATTAGTTGTCTGGGCTGCCAGGCAGAAGGTCCAGAGGAAGACCAAAGAGGAGACTTATGGATGTGCTGAAGGAGGACATGAAGGTAGTTAGTGTGAGAGAAGAAGGTGCAGAGGATAGGGTGAGATGGAGGCAGATGATTGGCTGTGGCGACCCCTGAAGGGAACAGCCCAAAGGAAAAGAAGAAGAAGAAGATTAGTTGTCCGGGCTGGCTCTAAACGCTCAGCAGACTATGTATTATCAATGGGTTGAATGTATGTCATGTGGAGAATAGCGTCTGTTTGTGTGAAAGTCACATGACAAACTCTGCAGCTCACGACTACTACAATAACTTGTGCGTATAGGATCCATGCACTTCTGGACCTATTTGTTTGGTTAAAAAAACATGCTTTAGGTATTTAAACCAAGTTAAGTGTTTGTATTATTCAACATTTTACGCCAATTTTTTTACGCTTTTACTGCAAATGAATATTGACTCCAAATATCGGTTATCGGCCTCCTTAACTACTAATAATCGGTATTGGCCCTGAAAAACCCATATCGGTTGATCACTAAACGATATAATCAACATTATGACCAATTCATGGTCATAATGTTATGGCTGATCAGTGTGCTCTGTTTTCACTTACAGGTGTTGTACCCTCCCACTTTTCAACAAAAAACACTCTAATTGGCTGGAGTGCAGGTAACTTCCAAGGTGTCCTGGGATCATATTATGATGTGTCGGCTGTAAACACAAACTAATGTAATTTTTATGGATAATTTTCTAAGAAATTATTGTTGGCTATGTTGACGGAGGCGGAGCAAGTTTTTGGTTGAATATGATTAGCTGTAACTTCTGATGTTTCGATGCTCCTCAGCAGGAACAATGATTGGTTATAACTTGTAATGTCAAAAATCATTGCAAAGTGGCTTGTTTTTCCTGTTCACTTCTAAGGACAGGCAGTACTGGGGACTTGCGTCATAATACCAAACAGCTGCTGCACTGGCAAATTTAACCTTGTTCTTTGGAAATAAAACGGTGAGAGAACTAAAAATCACTACAGGTCTGTTCATGTTAAGCTGCAAAGACTTTGGCAGCTCTGAACAGTTTTGGCGAGATTAAGTTGCAACACTGAAATATTTGCAATTTTCTGTTTGTAGTCTTTATAATTGTATATCTTAACAGTTATATTTTAACAGTTTTACAACAAAGCAACATTTTTGTGACTTTTAAAATTATGTTTTAAATTGACAGTTTCCATATGTGTCGATAGTGGCATAATTCAGTTGGGATCAGAAAATGATTTGCTCTTTGTCAGTGACAGTAATGGGATTTTTTTTTCTGAAGTTAGGTCCTGTCGATCAAAACTGGGGTGGGTCTTGGGGTCTTTTTTTCGATGGTTATGGTTTGGTTAAGTTCAGGCATTAAACCAATTTGATTAGAGTTAGAAAGGGAGTCATATGGTAGCTAAAATTGGGGAAACAAAAAGAGAGAAAGGCCACAAATAAACAGTATGAAGTCAGGCACCAACTCTGGTCCAGTTTGTGTGCCCACAAACTTCAACACCATACCAATACTAGTCACACTCCACAAAAGGTTTGGTTACTTACATGGGGATTCAATTCAATTAAATTTTATTTGTATAGCGCCAATCATAATCGCCGATTATCTCTAGGCACTTCGCAATTCAAGGCTGAGACCTCATGACTATACAGAGAGTAAACCCACCAGAACCACCAAGAGCAAGCCAAGGGCAACAGGGGGGAGGAAAAACTTCCTTTAACGGAAGAGATAAACCTCAGGGGTGCGGTACCTCAAGGTCTGGATCCACACACCAAAAGCTTTCAACCAAGGAGCAAGAAAATTGCGAGTGAGAATGAGTTTGATGGGTCAACGCTAGATCTGCAGTTGATTGCTAGCTGTCAAGTGTTAATGTTTTACTTATTGAAACGAAAGAATGTGCATGCGTTGCGTTCCAGTGAACCACAGAACATTTGGATTGGAAAAATATAGGTTGAAGTCTGCAAACCTTCTGCTTGTGTCGGTTTATTTTTGTAGCTGCTCGTACATTGAGTGACACAGTCCTGTTATGACAGAGAACATGAGCCATTGTTAAGGCAGCATGAGTCACTTCTGGTTGATATTTGAAGTGTTTTTGTTGATTATGTGGATTTTGTACTGAAGCTTAAGTGACATGTGTTGTATTTGTTTGTAAAGAACGCAGTGTTAGGAATTTTAATGTACTGTGTAACGTGAATATGTACGTTATACTGAGGCAAATGTTAAAACTGTAACAAAGATGAAACAGTTTGCTGCATTATGCGCAGTCAATATTCACACTGAAATACATAGTCACAGAACAGCAGAACTTTGACTGTTTTTTTTAAGCCTTTTCTTTACAAGCATTAGTGACACCTGTTCAAAACATTATAGGATGGAGATATTCAAGTCAATAACCCTGGCAACATTCAACCAAACTCTTTCTGCCACTTTAAAGCTATATAGTGGTGATGTTCCAGGTATGTAGAAGTGGATGATAATACAAACAGTGACACAAATTGTGAAACTATATCTACCTTTTTCACTGGATAAATACACTCAACAAAAATATAAACGCAACACTTTTGTTTTTGATCCCATTTTTCATGAGATGGACTCAAAGATC
>JAQQAE010017855.1:0-11348 GCA_029823295.1 Pseudamia nigra
CATAAGTGAGAGCTGATTGGCACAGCATTTGTAGAGGGAAAAATCCAGCAGACGAAAATATTGGATTTAGCTTTATTACGGAATAATGAACGGTACTATTTTACTTGTTCTTGTGGCGATTAATTATCATTTGTTTGTGCAAAAAGCACAAATACTGCTGTTGTTCCAGCATGGAAATCGTTTTTGGGTCGAAAACACTGTGCGCTTCTTTTTGGCACGGAGAAGACGTACAGTATCAAAAGACTCTGACAAAGAGAAATTTACTAGCTTCTTGAAATGTACGTCACAGTTTGCTGCGGAAGCTTCCGTAGACCAAAAAGTGCTACGTTACAGACAGCTGGAACGAATTGGGACCGGACAGAGTTCTCACCATCAGCGAATCGCATTGTTGTTCACATGGAAGCATACCAAACCGTACCGAGACCACCTTTTCGAGGTGGTCTCGGTACGGTTCTTTAGTCTGAACCAAAACAAACTGGTCCACTTTCACACCAGCCCAAACGAACCGAACTTGCAGGTGTTGCGGACTCCGGTCCGCCTTAAGCGGACTAAATGCTGTAGGTGTGAAAGCACCTTAACTCACAATTATATAAATCACTCTGTATTGACTAAATGCCTCTTATGTGTATGCATACATATGCCTCTTTTAAATTGTTTTCACTTTTTTGTGTTTTAGCATATTTTACAGTGTTTTTGTTTTGTCGTACAGTATATCTACCAATTAATTACAGCCAGCAATAATCATCTGGTTTCTTCAAGATGTTGACTGCTATGAAAATTTTTGTCTATTTTGCCCAGCTCTTCTGCTTTTCATTCATTCTCCACATTCTCTCACCTGTAACAGTTTTCAACTCACAGGTGTGCCTTGTGAAGAGTTCATTAGCGTCTAAAGCCCTGGTAGTGCTATTACAACCATTGTAAAAATCCATATTATTGTAAGAAACACTCAATTAAGTAAGGAGAAAAGACAGTCCATCATTACTTTAAGAAAAACTCAGTCAGACCTCAAGGATTTTGAATGTTTCCACAAATGCAGGTCTGAAAACAGTTCAATGTTATCTGAGGTGCTGTAAAATAGCAGTTGCTGAGGTCGGTAAATGGGCGGTCCTCATGAGAGCCAGTTTCATCATAGCATAATGGTTTTAGCAACGGCTTTTGTGGAAACATTCAAAGTCCTTGAGATTTTTGCGAGTGACTGGCTTAAAGTAATGATGAACTGTCTCTTAACTTAACTGTTTGTTGCCATAATATGGATTCATACATATGTAGTTATAGTAGCACTTATAAAGCTTTTGCCTCTGTAACCACCTTCCTCTGGTCTAAAACACATTAAGAAGACAAGAAATTGCACCAATTAACTCGCGTATGAATTAAAAACTGTTCCATGTGACTACCTTATGAATCTGATGAGTGAATGCAAAGCTGCCATCAGCTGAATGTGACTACTTTGGACAATCAAAAAACATAATATAAAACATATACTGAGTGAACACTTTTTTGTCTACACATAATTCCATACATGTTCTTCCACAGTTTGAATGTCTTTAGTATTAATGTACAATGATGAAAATAAAGAAAACTGAAGGAGAAGGAGTGTCCAAACGTTGGGTCAGTGATGTATGTAGGTACCGTACTCTGTCATGTGTCAATAACAGACTTCTTTATGCCGTCACAAACTGACGTGATCATAAAAGCTGCAAACCATGTCGATGGAAGTATTTCTCCACAAGTTGCTTCCTGTGAAAGCGTTTGATTGTGTTGAGAGGAAGAGACCATCTGACAGAGCTTTAAAGCAGTGTGTATTT
This sequence comes from Pseudamia nigra, assembly GCA_029823295.1. Classification (NCBI taxonomy): domain Eukaryota; kingdom Metazoa; phylum Chordata; class Actinopteri; order Kurtiformes; family Apogonidae; genus Pseudamia; species Pseudamia nigra. The sequence continues at coordinate 1,806 of JAQQAE010017855.1, forward strand.
GTTTATGTGTGTGTGGGTGTGTGTGTGTGTGAGAGAGAATCTCTGCTCACTGGAAACAGGGACAGTCGGCTATGGTTATATCTGGTATTAGCACCACAGAAGGCCTGTCCTCCTACGCTCAGTATGAGCAACTATAAAGCTAACACACACACCAGCACATACAGAAAGAGGTATTTCTATAGTCATACGTGACACTCTAATTATGAAACACAGCAGTGGAATTAGGCCTTCATTTTTGCATGTAAAGGAACTTTTCCCAGCTTCTGCCTCACATGTCTCCTGTATATAATTAGTAAAGTACAATTGGCTGTTTGATATGACTTAAATTATAAATGTGAATATTTGAAAATGTGTGTGCGTAAAAACACCTGTCACAGGGACACATCAATTAGTCCTTGTTTCTTCAGGACATACACACACACACATTTAAAACACAGTTGCATGTGCAAATACAAATTGTGTGTGTGATTCTTGCTGTTTGAATGCTTCCCTCTATCTCTCTATGTGAGGAGTCTCTGTGAGAAGTCTCATTCAAGAGGCAGTGACAGTGGTGCATTTGTTAGTGCGTGATGCTTGTGTGTGCGGTGTTCCTGTGTGTGTCTGCTTTAATGACTGACTTGTGTGTCAGGAGCTTCAGCCTCCCACGCTCACTTCGCAGAGGATGCTCGTCTGTATGTCAGACAGGAGAGCTCGGTTTTAATTCCTCATAGACATCGATCTCATAGTTTTCTTTAACCACCGGATAGTTAAAGTGTTTTTTCCAGTAGTTTTCAGGTGTATTTGCTGTTAAAGAGCTTAGTTAAGGATATGTTTGTTTAAATACAAGGATGGATTGACTGCTCCGCTTGGAGACAAGACACAGGGAGTTGTTTAAGTGTCAAGAGTCTGATTGTGTGCACCTGCAGGTGCTGTTGACCATTTCACACTGCAGTGACTTTTTTCTGGACTATGAGATGCTCCAATGGACCCGGAGCTCAGTTACTCTGAACTGAGAAATTTACTTCTACTTCAGTACTTTCCAGACAAGTTACTTTAACGCAGTGAGCATCTTTGTGATTTAGGACCACCACACTGGACTGTTGTTGTGCTCTGCTGTAGAGTTGTCCTGCTTTTTGGGAGTTTTCCCGCAATGAGGGAGTGGAAAACAATGGAGAGGCTGGAGGACAGGAGCTCGAATCCAGTCACTCAGCTCCTCAGCTCTCTGGCTTTACCACACTACCAAAGGGTATGTTGCAATGTCTGGGTGTTGTGGTATTTAGAGGAAACCATAGACAACATTGTTTTAAACAATGAATGCATTTTTAAAAACAAATAAATCCTCCAAGGACATGCAAAAACACAAATGCACACTGCAAATACAAAATCAAATTGAAATGATGACATTTTTAATGTTTATTCTGCTGGATATGTAGCAGTTACTGTATGTATAACTCTATTACGTAATATAATAATAATGATCTATAACAGTAATCTAGCATAGCTGTGAAGTCTTGATTTTTTTCTGGTTGCAGTATCAACTCTTGTGAAACTTAATATTAATGTAATCTGAATTTGTGCTTTTTTATCATCTTAAATTGAAAACGAACTGCATCAACATTATATCTTAGAACAGACCAAACATACAAAGTGCTGCCATTAGGAAAGATAACTACTGTTATCATGACATATGGATGTTACGAATTGCAGGAAATTCTATTTGCGTTTTGTATTTTGTTTGGCTTTGTCAAAAAACAAAATCTGTGCAAGCCCATGAGAGGTGTAAATAGTAGCATTCCGTCAGTGCATTTTCAGTCACATTGAAGGAAATACTTAAGAGAAATGAGCAAAAGGAATGACTAATTTCACATCCTCTGTCTCTTATCTCATTTCTTTTCATAGGCAGTCAGATGATGTCTGTCAGAGTGACGTTTTAGTCTGTTTTGTTAGAATGAATCATCATTCAGCAGTGTAGTTTACAGGGCTACAAGCCCGTATTTCAGTATATTATGCCAGGAATTATTTACTGAAATATTGTGCTTGCTGTAATTGGCTTGTGGTAACAGGTATATATGGCATCAAGGATGTTTTGTTGTAAACAGTCTGAAATACAGTCTTGTAGTCAGTAATGTTATGTCTAGGGGTTTAGTGAAGTATTCCCGGAGGGCATGCACCATTTGCTTCAGGCTAAAGCTTTCCTTTTTAAGAAGAAGTAAAAAATAATGCTGAATCTGAGTGATGGTACTGGAAAACAACAAAATCTAAATGAAGACAAAGGTGTGCATACACTTCAATCTGTGCAAAAAGCTTTAATGAGTGAGTTTTCGGTCCACAGACTTTCATCAAAGTATACCTCTGATGATGCTCTCATGAAGAACACTTATTAGAACTTTTTGCACATACTGGGGTATGCAGAGACATTTGTCTTCATTAAGAAGATAGTCCTACAAAGTAAATGTACCCTGAATCTAACCACAGTTTGTCACTAAATGCAAAATTATTTAGTCTCATCAACATTGTGGCTGACTGGTGGTGCAGTGGGTAGCACTCGTGCCTCATAACTAGAAGATCCTGTTTTTGATCCCAACACCCATCAGTGGGGTCTTTCTGTGTGGAGTTTACATGTTGTGCCCATGTTTGTGTGGGTTCTCTCCAGGTACTCCAGCTTCCCCCCACAACCAAAAACATGCACTAGGGTTTAGGTGAATTGGCTACTGTAAATTGTACTCATGCTTTGTGAAAACATGCTGTCACTAGAAATTAAATACAATCATTACCTCAACAAGTGTTTACCCATTCATATGTTTTCTACTCCTTCCTTTTCAGCTGTCCGGTGGCTGTGAACTGACTGTAGTGATCCACGACTTTGTGGCCAGTAATGGTGGCAGCAGCGGGGAGCTGACAGTGCGAAGAGGTCAGACAGTAGAGGTTCTAGAGCGACTTCATGACAAACCAGACTGGTGCCTGGTCCGCACCACTGACCGCTCCCCTGCCCAGGAAGGCATCGTTCCCTGCTCCATGCTCTGCATAGCTCATTCCAGGTCCTCCATGGAGATGGAGGGGCTCTTCAACCACAAAGGTAGAAGGATTTCTTTTTTATACAGTTGCAGTGTGTTTCTTGTGAGTAAGCCACATACAGACACAGCATTAGGGATGTGAGTTGAACGTATTTGTTTATAAACAGCAGTGATGATGTGCAAAGTGATTTCATCTCTTGCCAGCGGCCTGTCACATCCAGGCACATACGGACACTCGAACCATTAGGGAATGCTAATATGATACATTTTCTGTTTGCAAACAGAGGATTGATCCACAGAACCTTCACTTCACACTAAACAGCTGTTGAGATACACGTGCATGTATTTCGAAGTGTTGCTATGCAACTGTATAAGTGCACTGAAGGCACAGCACTCTTTTAATTATCATGAAATATTTTCAACCTTTGTATTCCCAGAACACTTAACATCTTCACAAGCTGACAGAACCTTTATTTTATCTTAAACACGTAGGAGCATGTCCCTTCCACTGTAACTAACTAGAAACATTCACTGACCTTGTGAGCGAGGTACCCTGGAGGATGTGATGTCTAAATGTGAGTATGTGGCAGTCCCCACATGGCCTCATTAAAATGAATCACTAATGTGGTTCCCAAGGAATTTTTTTTTCATAAAATTTGTGTCATTAGACAGAAATACTGTGTCATGCTCTTCTGTAAAATTAGACTTTTAGTGATATCAGATTACTGGAAGGAATGTCACTTTGCTATTTTCAGCACAATGAACAAACAAAACACAATAGAAGCAGCCACTTTTCAACATATCTTATATTGTTAAATAAAAATATTTGATTAAACCAGACATATAAATGTAAAAGCAACTTAAAGCAGAACTTATTACATCTCTGAAAATCTGTTTTTGACAAAAGCCTCTAAGCTCTTTCATCTATGCTGTATCACACTCACTCATTGCCGACAGTTTCTTCATCTTGGACCTTGGTCTGGATCTTTCCAGCGATGCTGCTCTCCACTTCTTTATACTTGTGGCCTGTTACTGATTTTTTCTGCCACGATGAGACTATTGAGAGGAAACATTTGGAACTCCAAAGGGTTGCTTTTCTGTGATGACACTCACAGACATCTGCTTTTTCTGAATTGTGCAGTTTCAGCTTTTGCTGTATGAAACATCAGCAGCTGCTGTGTAGCTGTTTTTTGACCTGATACACCAAGGAAACAGCTTGCCCGAGGGCCACATTTCGAAAATGACAGGAGGCCAGGGAATAGCTAGTTAACAAACGATATTTAAAGACCCATTACTCCATCTTCAAATTCAATAATCAACTTGACCAATGAGCTAAATTGGATATATTGCAAGGATAATAGATAAATCAGATATTGTGTTGTGATTGCCTCTGTTTGAAAGAGAAAACCTATCACAGGCCATAATATGAGTTTCACTAAGCTCTGGTGTTAGAATAAATAAATAAATCGGATTACACAAGAGGCATTTGGTAATCATTACTGTTATAAATGAATTAAGATGACTCTACGCATACAGTATCTGTCGTGTTTGTGTGTGGCCGTTACAAGCTGCCATCATCATGTCTTAACCGGACTTTCTATCTTTAATTTAGGAGAGTGGGTGCATACTCCACTGCTTGTTTCTATGGTAATTTAGCATATAAATATTTTGCTGGCAACCTCTTTGTAGTCAGAATGAGGAGGATGTGTGTTTGCGTTGAAAATTACAGGATGCTTGGACTCTACATACAGGAACTCATAACTTTGGAATTAGAGGAATGATTTATAGCACAAGACAGAGAATTTCTCCGCCTGTTTGATGCTCTATCCTTGCTCGTTTGCTGAGGTTTTTGATTTCATCTGTCTTTTCTCTGTCTCTTGGTTGCAAATAATCAGCTCGGTCTGTTTGGATGTGTATTTGTTTGTGAGGAATGAAAAAGAGCTTCTTCTCACTGCAGGGCTCATTCTGGTGAAAAAGCACGACGTCTGCCGCTCGTTCAGTCTTTTGTGTTTATTGAGCGACCACGTAGACCGCTTTGTTCAAACTTGTGGAAGGGTGACGGTTAAAGGGATTAGGGTGTTCACAAGGAGCCCTCTCCTATTCCTGCTGTGTCTCACAAGCAGCAACTGACTTTCAGGGATAATGGTCTGTGTTGGGGAGAATAGAATGGACTGAATAGACTGGTTCAGATGAATTGTTGTCAGCTCAAAACTCAAAAAAGAAATGTAGCTTCTCTTGAAAAATTTATTATAAACTGCCATATTTCTTTCCATAAAAAATCCACATATCAGAGAATTTGGTGTATTTTATTTAGAAGTGTATTATGATTGTTTGGTTTGTACTGATTGAATGCACTGCACACTGGTGTTTGCAAAAGTAAATTAAGACAAAGACAGCAAGTGCTACAATGAAAAATAGTGCCCAAAATGAAGCAATTCAAGAATAAAATACACAAAAATTGACATGAAATGATCAAAAACTACAAAATATGAACAAAACTATCGCAAAAAATACAAAAATAACTTAAATAATTAACTAAAAAATAACCTAAATCAACCAAGTGATCTAGAAATGAACAAAAAATCATGGAAGTGAACAAAATAATTGGGAAGATCAAAAAGAATGAACAAAAAATGAGCAAAAATAATGTGCAAAATGAGGAGAAATGTAGAGAATATTGTATAAAATAAGAAAAAAGAAAAATAGTCAAGAAAATTAACAAAATAATAGCAAAGTAATCCGTAAGATTAAGAAAAAGTAACAGAAATGAATTAAATAATTACATAAATGAGCAAAAATTGAGCAAAATAACCGGGAAAATTAACAAAAGATATATTAAGTAATGCATTGATGTACAAAATTAGCCAAAAAATAAAGATGAAAAATAATCAACAATATTAATTAAGTAAATGGAAAATTATCTACGAAATTAACAAATATTCAATTCAATTCAGTTTTTAAAATAACTGAAAATATAATAGAATGCTCATGACAATGAACAAAAAGTGAGCAAAATAAAAAGAAAATGGATAAATAATGCAAGACAATTAGCAAGATAATAACAAAATGACAGAAAGAACAAATAAATAACAGACATGAACAAAAATTAACAAAAGTATTTATTGAATATACACAGATGTATAAAATAATGTACAAAATAAACAAATCTAACAAAAATGAAAGATAATCAAGAAAATGAAAAGAATAAAAGCAAAATAGTCTGCAAAATGAAAAATAAAAATGTAACAGAAAGGAACAAAATAATTATGAAAATTAACACAAGAAACAGGACATTTTATAAAAATGTATTACATAATGCAGAATTGTACAAAATAAACCAAAAAATAACAAAGATGAAAAATAATTTACAAAATAATCTACAAAAATAACAAATAAATAACAAAATGAGCAAAATCATTAAAAATTACAAAAATGTATAAATGATGAACAAAATAAACAAAAAATAACAAAAATGAAACACAATCAAGGACTTGTAAAATAATAAAGTAACATGTGAAATGAATGATAAAATAATTGAACTGAACAAAATAGTTAAAAAAAGAACATGAAAATAAACAAAAATGAACAATACAATAAACAAAATTAAAAAAAATTAAAATCAGCAACATAATAAACAAATGGGTGAGCTTATGAAAAACATCCACTACTCATTTTGAGTCTTGACCCTAAGTTTGAGGAAAGGCAACTACCGGTATAGGATAAGTGGGAACTGGGCTTTGACTACAGGATGTTTTACTGTGAAATGATGATCTTCACTTGTACAGGTTGTGTTCAGCGGTGATAAACATACTCATTCCTTTTAAATCAGGTTTCGTCAGTGTACTCATCCCATTTTCACTCGTATCACTGGAATTCCCCCATTTGTGAAGCATCTTGGTTGTTCTCACTGCCTTGCAAAACGAAATCACTGTTTAAAGATGCACACAAATAAATGTATCTATAAAAGGACTCAGAAGTGGCAAGTTACGTGTGGTTAAGTTAATGTGCATGGATGTGCACGTTCTCACAGGAAGGAGTGTGTTCAGAAGCCAGGCAGACTGGCTGAAAGAGAGCGCACAGTCATTCAGTTAAACAGGGACGTCTTTGTGCATCCAGCCTGCAAAGCTGCTCAGTTTGCATAAGAACATTGTCAGATGAAGTGAAGATTTAGGCAAACAGAGTTAAGGGTTAAATATATATTTCAACAGCTTAAAAAAATCACATAAGGCTTTGAATGGGCTATTTAATATCTGAGGAAGTGGCGCTGAAATTTGGAACTAACCAGCAAATATGACAGCTTTCTTCATGGAGCATTTTTGCTGTTGACTCGTGTTGGATTTCATAACACAGTCTATATTTACACAACTCGTATGCATCCTAATGCTGGTAAAATATGCACCCGCCCACACAAACTGAGTGGGTGCTTCTACAAAGGGTAATACGGTAGATGTGCAGCTTGTTTCCAGACGTCCCCTTGGAAAGGGAGAGGCACGGTGGAGGCTTGCCCAATATCCTCACAGAAGCCCACTCACGAGGGAGGAAGAGAGACAGAGTGAGAGAGAGGGAGGGAAGGAGATACAAAGAAAGAGAGAAAACATCCCACTCTCTAGTACTGCATTTGACTTTTTTCCTTTCTTCACACTGGAACTACACTTTCTCTCCTTGGATTTTCAGAAACGTAGCCACTGGCAGCTCTGCCTGGAATCAGTCAGACCACTTAGGTTTAGGGTTTAGAGTCTGTGGACATACCTATGGAGATGCTGTGAGAGGATATAATACTGGACGTGATTGACATGGCCCATGGAATCGAGTCATTGGTGTCTTTAAACCCGTTTTGCTCCATGGATTCGTCACGGGGAGGGCACTCTGAAAACTGCAAGTTCTGGCTGCTGGACTTGGGTAGGTGCCCTGATCATGTGTAGCAACATGCAGATGTAAACATGGAATGATTTTATGACCTGGTAGGAGTTTGCGGTTTCATACTGAGCACTGAAATCTCATTTTTATTGTAATGCCTACAATACCTTGAAGGCTGGATGTTATTTATGTGAAATGTTAGCTTTTTTAACAAGAGACAGTTGAAAACAGCTAGAAACCAGAAATTACACATGTAATATGTAATACATTGTTCAGGGTTGTATTCTTTGCTCTTAATGAGGTTACGGTGTGGTTAAGAAGATGGTTAAAAACACTACAAGTTGCATTACCGCCTGACAAAGAATGCTACGTTCTGTGACAGCTTGTCCTTGTTTGTCATAGACTCTACTTCAAGTTGGCATTCATTAATCAAGTGTGGATTACGTCAAGGCATTATGACAATGGAAGCAATTTGGTGAATGCACTGTTATGTGATGAGATTTTAAATCTATTGAAATTACGATGACAAGATTAAGTCGCTGTGTGCTAGGTCAGGTTGGTGCTGTGTAGATGGTCGGGGGGGTTTATTCTAGACCTGAAAACAAACAGAATGGACACTGTGGAACAAGATGCAAGACAGAAAATCAGGAGCTCTTCATACTGGATCGTTGTTCTACTTCTATTCACTTCTTTCATGGTTTTCTCTCACTATTTAAAATAAAGCTATTAAAAAAACACCAGCTTGTTTGGGACAATGTGTGGCGGGTGGTCTGGACTCCACGCCTAGCCATTGGTGGCAAGCCCACCCCAGCACGTCTGCATTATAACTTAACCATCCAAATTCCCCGGAGCTTTCCCACACACTAACCGCACCTCCACCAGTAATAGTGCTTCTCCAACCACCCAAATGATGTTTGTGTGCTGTGTCTCTGTTTGTATCACTCCTCCTGGGTAAGATAAGACCACACGAGAGATGCTCCCCTGGTGACACCTCTGGCATCCTTGGCATGCTTCTGTGGAGCTGCGCAGACTTTTGGGATCACTGCAGTTGTACCGCTACCCCTCCCTTTCCTTCTATTCTGAGAGCGGGGCACACACACAGTTGTAAATCTAACATGTTCTTTGCAGTTGCATGAATGAGCAGTGAATGGTTTATGATAGTCTGTCCGTAGGTTGCAGATTAATTGGCACACATCTCAAGATGCAATAGAGAGCATCTGTTAAAGAAGGAGCAGTTTTCTCACACATATCAGTGACCAGAGCCTGGACACAGGCATCTGACTGGAACATTTGAGTGAACAGAAATGGTAAAGTAAAAGTGTAGTTGCTTTGTAGTTATAATGACTCAAGTAGTAGAAGTACTCATAAAAATAAGTACTTGAGTTTCAAAAGCATCTGAAAAAGTATACAAGTAATGATTAGTGCACTGAAAGAGGCTGCTCCACCAATCTCATTGTATAACTGTGTGTACAATAACAATAAAGGCATTCATTATCTTATCTTGTTTTTTAATGACGTACCACAGAAATTACTACTACTCCATTTAAACAGGTTATTTAGTATTTAGGTAATAACAACATACAGTGCACATTAATTATCATGAATAGAGTACCATATCGGGCGACACGGTGGTGCAGTGGGTAGCACTCGTGCCTCACAGCTAGAAGGTCCTGGGTTCAATCCCAACACCGGG
>JAQQAE010017856.1:0-11348 GCA_029823295.1 Pseudamia nigra
TTTAAAAAAAAAAAAAAAAAAAAAAAAAAAAAAATCGAGGACATAAATAAAAGTGAACAAAATAATCAATTAATTATTTTTTTTTTAAATGGGCAAAAATGAACCCAGTAGTCAAGAAAATGGACAAAATTGAGGAAAATAATTGGTAGAAAATTAAGAAAATCAAGGAATTGAATAAAATGGAACAAAATAATGAAAGCAATGAATAAAGAAAGCAAAAGAATGAGCAAAAATGAGCAAAATTAATCAAAGAAGTGCACTGAAAATGCATAAAAGTCATCAACATTGCCAACTTCAGATGGTTTATGCTTTGACAAAGACCTCAAACAAAAAGCTGGGAGAGTGAATCAACACCGTTACTGTCTTCAAATCGCACCCTGGTCAAATAGCAGAAATAAAAATACACCCGTCAACGCTACGCTGAAGTAACGACACAACACAACCGACTGTGTGCGCTGCTGCTGCTGCTGCAGCCGCGTGGTTTGAAAGCAGTGTTGACAACCTACGATAAGGCCTACGGGGTTCCTCTACTCGCAGCTACAGCAAACGTCGAAGCCGTAAACATCGTACAAAGAGGGCCGAGCTAGAAAAGTGTGAAAATAGTTCAGCATTTGAAAATATACATCGTTTTGGGGGGGTGAGGGAGGGGGACTCTTCCACAGTAGAAAGGGACATTTTAAATCACATTCTGGAGCGTAATTGTGTTTTTGTTTTTTTCCTTTTCCTGTGGCGTGAGGACGAGGAATTAAAACAGCCTTTTTTCCCTTTTAGATTTTTCACGATGAACACAGCATTGAGTCTGCACACAGTTAACGCTGACGTCCCACTGATTCCGAAGTTACCTCAGGGTTTCGGTGAAGATCTGAGGTAGTGCTGTACCTGTGATAAGAATGTCAAAGCCACTTGTAGCCTGTTTGTAAAACTGAAAATCATGGTGTGCATCCTTTACGGACTTTGACAAAAAAGCAAAAGATCTCAGGGAAATTTGGCTTGTAAACAAATACATCAAGATAAATGAAAATGAAACGCAATTGGCATGAGATTGATAATGTTCCGAGTGATATTTACCTCAAAGTAAAACATCTGTTACCTTGGAACGTCACCTTGTCATGACTTGGTTTAAGATTGTACAGAAAAAAAGCAAGTCTGTCGTTATTACACTGTAGATAAAGTTTCATTCTCAACTGGAAAAAAGAAAAGTCTTTGGCTTTTGTCTCCGAAAAAGTCTTAAAAAGAAAACATTCAGAGGACCGGAGCGGCTCCTTTGGAGTATTCTCGCTCCGTCTGTGTGGTCTACTCCCCCTGGTGGTGCAGCAGCGGTACTGCACCTGTTCCAGCAGCAGCAGTAGTAATAGTCATAGTGCGGGGAGGCGCTGGATGTGGCCCTGGTCCAGAGACTGCTCCGTGCTCGGCTCAGGCCTGTGTGCAAAGTTTCCGTGTCTGGACCTGGCAGCGGAGCGCGGGTGGGGTGAGGAGGAGGGAGGGGGCCAGGAGGCACGGCGGGGTCTTGTGCCGCCTCGGTCTTACAGGAGGATCTGGGCCACGTAAGGGGAGTGGGTGCTGGCCACCGCAGCCAACAGGGGGAGGTCACTGGACTCGATTCTGAAACGACAACCAACACAAGATGAGAAGAGGATGAAATTGCAGAAAGTTCAGATTTTTAAAGTGGGTTTGCATGAAGTACAGATTAGAATGACCGTAAACAGGATTTTCTCAATTACAGTAAAACCAAAATACACATGAACACTTCAGTTTCTTCACAATAAAGTGTCAGTATTAAGTAAATATCCTCTTAAAATGTTCTGAACTGGATAGAAAATGTAAGATCTAGGTCAGAGGCCTGTGGCTCTTCAGTTCCTCTCAAATGGCTCCTGTGGCTTTGTGTCATAGTGAAACACATGACAACACATGAGACAGAACTGAAAAATACTCCAAGATTAAACAGTAGAATAAATAAAATGATAAAACAAACAATACGGAACAAAATCATGAAAATTAATGAAGACATAATGAACACGCTTAAAGTAAAACTGAGCAACATACGCAGGAAATGAACAAAATGATGAAGAGAACTGACAAAAGTGCACACAGTGACTAAAGTAATACATTAACTGAATGAAAAATGAACACAAATGAACAAGATAATCCAATTAACGAAACTCAAATGGAAAAATCTGAGGATCAAGGCACCAGAAAACACACCATCGCTGCTCCGGCTCATTCATTCAAACCAACTTTAAACAATCTTGTCATATTTTGGATGTAGCCATCTCAAAAAGGTTCATGTCTTACCCTAAGACCATGCCCAGTTCCTTCACATGGACTCTTGTCTGGCCCTTCAAATACTCCGCAAGCATCTTACTCTTAAAGTAAATCTCCTGCAGGCGGTCCTCAAGGTGCATTATACACTGAGAAGAAGAGATGAATACCGTCAGCAAGGAAACCAAACGTGACATAATTCAAACTGTCTATGATGTGTCAGAAATATCCGGTAAATTATTAGATGAGCAAAGTGAAACATACAAAGTTGGGCGAGAGGTTGAGTTTGTAGAGCTGGTGTGTTGACTGGAGGAGGCTGGAGACCAGACTGGACACCAAGACTTCCTTCCCCAGTTTGTTGACGTCTGTGGCCCGTCTCTGACTGCTCGCCACCTGCACCGTCCACTTATCCGTGTCTGCGATAATGCAGATGGCCTCCGCTATGGGCTCATCCAATACTGGATGCTGCGCAAACACGTCAGTAACCAGTTAGTGGGATAGAACAAACATTAATACAACTGTTGGTGTGGTTGCATGTGAGTGGGCTACCTGAACAGCGTGGGTTAATTCACCCATGAGGCTTTGCCGTAGCTTGTCATCACTGGGCATGCCTTGCAGTACGAAGTCTGGCACATAGGTGGGGCAGTAGCCTCCAAACAAAGACCGGCCGAAATTGGCAATGCTCGGCTTTGAGTAATTCTCCACCAGCTTTGACCTGTAAATAAAACGATACAGAAATCTGTTCAGAGAAGGATTAACAGGGTACCAGTACGTAGCAGTGTAATTTTCACCACGTTCCCACACTCAGGCCGATGTGATAACTGATACGCTGGCCAATAATAGAGGAAAGCAAAGCCCGTGATCAAGATCTAGTCCCTGAACAAAATGCAAATGGATCAGCTGAGTGAAAATAGTTTGGTTTCCAGAGGAATGGCTTTCAACAGAGACCAGGCAAATACTGCCATAGAAACACAGTAATAAAGGTCAAAGGGCACATTTATTTCAGCAGCTCAAACATCACCTAGTGCAGTTTATACAGTCAACATCTAATGCTGCACTGTGTTTGAGCTCACTTTGAGAGCACTTATGTTTCCTACCTTGTTTTATGAAATGCTAGTTTGCAGTTTTCACACAATAGTGATAAACATTCTAGATCCTAAAGTCAGCCTCTGTGTGCAGATTTTATGAACATGGAAATCTGCAATGTGTGTGTGTGTGTGTTAACATATCATTTTGGGATCCACTCACCCAGGGAAAGGAACCAACACTTCCTCCTGCCAGTCCTCCGTCTCCTCACTCTCGCTGTCTCCCAGTGCGCTGTCTGAGCTCTCGTTCCGCGGTATCTCCCAGTCATTGACAGGCAAAGCTTTGCGCCTTTGGTCCTCATTGCTGCTGTTTCCATCCTGTGGGCCAGGGGCTGACAACACGACGCCCTTGTCCTGCTCAGCAGAACAGCCTCTACAGTAGCAGTTGTCAGCAGAGTCTGTAGACCCACACCTGCATCTCCTCTGCACATCCACAAAAGCCTCTCCTATCCCATTCCCCCTTCTGCTCGATCCTGTCTCTACACTTCCTGAATCTAAGCAGGGACCCAAAGCCTGACCCCTGGCCACACCCTGAATGCTATGACCCCTCAAATCACCAAATAGGGGAACCCCAGAGGAGTCCAGTGTCTGTTTGTGAATACTGTGTGTGGTGCTGGCCTCCTGTCGTTTGGCCAAATCATCTATAGTCCTAGTTTCCACAGGGTTTTCCAGGCTAAAATACTCATCAAAATCGTCCATAGAGTGTGGAGTCCACTGGGGCATTTTACTGGACACTCGCTGCAGGGCCGGAGCCTCCTTGGTCTGTTTGGTTTGGTCCTGTGATGTGCTGTTGCTGCTGGTCTTTGAATCTGCTCCTTTGTGCAGCTGTTGCTGCTGATGCTGTTGTTGCTGATAAAGCAGCAGTTGCTGGTGAAGCGGATATTTGTCCTTGAGGTGTTTCTTGTGCTTTTTAATTTCCTCTTCCATCCTTCGTCCACGGCTTTCTGTGTCTGACTCAGGCGACATGGAGTCTCCGATGAGGAAGGTGACTTTTGTTGCAGGCTCTTCCTCTTCAGGTAGAGTCAGTGCCATTGGCCCAGAGATGGCGTTTCCTGATGCTCCTGGTACTGGAACTGCAGCAGCCATGTTCCTATCAGGAGGTTTCTTTTCCAGAGGAATCCCCAAAGGCCGATGAGTTAGTGCTTTATTGGGCTGGTTTCCTGTCCCTGTGTCCATTCCAGCCTCTGTTGCAGAGTTTTTACAGTCTGAGGTGACAGGAGTGTGGGATGGACCTGATGGTACAGATGGGATGAGAGGTTTTAGTTCACTCCTGGTCTCTGCATCCAGAACACAGTCACTGGGGGATGTTGAGCCGACCCGCAGCACTGTCTCCAGTCGGGTGTCGGTGGCCAGTGGACTGCTGGACTCCCTGTGCACTTCCCCCTGATGATCGGCTGCTTCTCCAGCCCTGATAACCGGCAACGCACCCTGACTGTGTTGCGTCTGAAGCACACTGCTCCTGGACCCTTGACTCTCACTGCTGTCCTCCTCATCCTCGTCTTCTTCATCCTCCTCCTTCGGTGTATCCCCCACACCATGCTCCACCTCTGTGTCCGTGTACATGCTGCTCTGGAGGCTGTTGTCTGAAGGATAGCTGCTGTCCTCGGCCTGTTGGCTGTGGATGCCCTGGGACAAATAATCCCCGCTGGGTTTATGGACGGTTACCAGGACGTAGTCTGACTCTTCCACTTCTCCTTTCCTCAGGGTCGTGGTGATGAGGGAGCCGGGCATAACGATGGCCTCGTCCTCAGCGCTGTCCAGCATATGAGTCTCCAGCAGCTCGGAGCAGCGAATGAAGTACGTGAGGACGTAAAGGAGTCTCTGGACCAGCTCTTGCCTGCGGCCCACCACCACTGTCCTCGAGAGGCGCACCGGAGACCCAATGGCCCCATACAGGTCACCTACACATGAGCAGTTTAACATTAATTAAGTTGCACTAAAACCTTTAAATAAATCTGACAATATCCTTACGTGCACTGTGCCGAAACAATGAGGTACTATTACTAGCAAGTATAATTCTATAGTACTGTGTTTCAGACATTTAAGGCAGAAATTACACATATTATATGTCTAAATTGCATGAAACCTGTAAAACCTGAGAAGACAACAATCATACCACAGTGATTTACCATTTTATGTTGGAGAAATGTGCTGATAAATGCCTTCTTAAAACTAGTGCATTCATTTTTAATTTTCATTGTTTATTCAGACTCCTTTTAATGAACATTTCTTAAATTTGGTTTTCTGACAAATCAATGCTGCAGTTCCTATGTTGAACACTAGGTGGCACAAAGTGTCAGTCTACAGTCCAGATGTCAGTTAAAGTGAAAATTCTGTTGACCCCCCCAAAAGACTTGATGTATTCATAAATAAATAATTTATTGGCAGATGGTTTCATAAATAGCCTTATTGGGATGTGCTCTAGTTTCGGCCAAGATTACAAGGTTTCAACACAAGACTTTTCACGTCTGCTGTAAATGTAATTCATGACTGGACTGAAATTAAACAGTAAGAGATGACTGATGGCTTTTTATTGGAGTTTTGCGTTTTTCCCCTCTTTCCATCTGACCACAAAGCATTTACACCCAAAAATCCTAACCTATTCTGAAGAATTTGCCTTCCTCTTCAACGTTTGTGCCAGACCTTGTTGAACATGCAACCTAATTTCCAAAATTTGCTTGAATTTCATGCACGCGAACACCCCATTTATTGGTTACATGCTGGTTTGGTAGTTTTGCTTCAGTTTGGTCAATACGTTTTCCAAAAAATAAAGAGACTGAAGTTAACACAGCACTGGAAAACTAATGTGACTTCAAAGCCAAATTCATTGTTAAGAGTAGTCAAAATGAGAGACGGGGATAAATGTAATATTACTTTATTTTAGACTTTTTAAAACCTTTGTAGAGCCTGGATTAAAACCAAGTTAATTCTGGAAGTTTCTAAGTGTCTAATGTAGTTCTTCTCACCTAGCTGTGCCCACAGTGGGTTGTATGGGTGTGTTTTAGCCAGCATGTCAACACTCTGGGACGAGTGTTTCTCAAGGAAGATCTTGATTGGAGGCTGCCCGTTAGGCATGACGGTGGGAACCCAAGCCAAATGGTTGGTCAGGATGGCCGTCAGTAACGCAGGGAGGAATCTGAAAGATCAGATACAAATAAATCAGCAAAAAGAAGAGGAGAAAAAAGTGCAATTTTTTAAATCCTGCACTGCTCAGTTTCCTTTTTGATCCTGGCTACTTAAGTCAGATGCTCTGTTACACTATGGAAAACCTAAGTCAGGCTTTTTGATGTGAAACTTGACACCACATAACCCATACGCACATTTTTTTCAACATAATCCACTTCTCGTTCCTGACCGCAACTTGTCCACTTCCCTTTCTGTCCCATGACTCAACAGTGTCACATTCAGCCAGTTGAATCACAAACACATCAAACACATTTCTGACCGCAGCAGTCATCAAAACCACCAGTCATGGGAATCCTGATGGAGTCCTCACAAAGAGACATGATGTGATACAGTAACAGTAATGGATGCCATGGAGCCATAATGCCTCAACTACACGTGAATCAGTGGGAATAGAAACTTTAACTCAGCTGACCTGCAAACGGACGCCAAAGAGACGCTTCTACGGTTTACGCCTTAAGTGACAACAGCGATTGATACAAGAAGATTCCATGCGTTAATAAATAAAACGTAGCTTAAAAATTAATCACCCCCTCTTTTTTAAATGTACTCGCTGTACCATCTTTTGCAATTCATAATTTACTCTGTATTCTAGATGACAGCCTTGTTCCTTGTGTTTTTTTAAACTTTGCTTTTCATTGTAAAACATGTCACATAATCATGCTTAATCTAATGCAATATTGTCTAACAAAGAATAAGTGGTCTCAAGGATTTTTAAAATAATCAGTTACATGTAATAGTGTCACAACAATTTTTTGATTGTTAATTGACAATCATTAATTTAATCCTCATGTATTTTCACAGTTTGAGTTGGATGAATATTGTAAGACAAAAAGTAAAAATGCTGATTGTTTTTGCTTTTCAAATTTGATTTTATTCTGGTTTTGTTCCCACTCTGTGACTTTAAGCTGTATTATCTTCAGATTACAGTTCAAATAAGGTATGTGAAGACATCATTTTGGACTTTAGAAAACATCTATTGACGCCTTTTTATAACATTTTATTGGCCGACATTTGCAGTTTCCTTCTTCAACTTCAGGATTTCATGACTTTCTGACTCCATCCGTCAATTAAAATTATTTCTTAATAGCGGCCATTTAATAAACCTTAATATGTGAGGCACAACGACATGTAATTCGTGAACACAGTGCAGAAAAACTCACATATCTGTATGCAAATGTAGTAATTAATCCTTTCTGGATCAAGTCAAGTCAGTCCTTTTCTGTTGACTGACTGTGTCTTGAAATTAACTGTTCTCTCTGCAGTTTCCATGTTCAATAAAGGCCTTTCCACCAATTCATATATGTACAATTAAGCAGCTACAATGAGCAATTAGAGACTGGCAGGGATCCTCTCATTCACAGTTCACTCTAAGGCAGACAAATAAATGCAAAGAGGGCGTGTGTGTTCGAGTGCAATAGAAGAAGCGACGCACAGTATACACAGAGGACGAGCGGGGAAACCGACAGCGTGTGTGAATGTGCGAGTAAGTCTCTGCTTATAAGACTTTCCAGGAAGTAAAAGC
This sequence comes from Pseudamia nigra, assembly GCA_029823295.1. NCBI lineage: Eukaryota > Metazoa > Chordata > Actinopteri > Kurtiformes > Apogonidae > Pseudamia > Pseudamia nigra. The sequence goes on from JAQQAE010017856.1 coordinate 8,053, forward strand.
AAACAAAAAATGTAGAAACGTGTGTGCATGTGTGTGTGTGGATGTCTTCACCTACACTGTCAATGTTTTTAAATATGTGTAAAATGCCGGTCGGATGCACAGATAACAGCTGAAACAAAAGCCAGCATTGAAAAAAGAATTCTGTTAACTGAAATAAACAATAAAGAATGCAACGTGAACTAGAGTCAAATCGCGAGTAAATTCAGTTTGTTTCCCTCAAGGTTAAAGGTCCCCTTAAAAGTATAATAAAACACATTTGACATTGTGTACAGGTCTAGATAGTTATATAATGCAAATAACTTCCAGTTGTGGCACTTAGGTTTATTTTTTTATGAATAAAAATGCAGAGAAGCTGAAGAGCTGTCCAGTATTATGTAATCTACTTAACAGCATTGGTGACTGACTCAGCTATTGGCAAATATGACAACATTTGCCAAGTGACCAGTGTTAATCTGTTGTGATATATCTAAGGTTTCATGGATTCGAAAGACTGGATTTTTTTGCTCAAAAGTGATAGGCTCAAAGACTTTAAAGGTCCCATGCTGTGAGAATCCATCTTTTTCAGGTCTTGAGGTTGACATAAGCCCTGTAATGTTAAATAAAAGGTGTGAAATTATTATCCTGCCTAGCACTGCCAGTCCTGAGAAATCCTCACATGAAGTCCTTAAACGAGCCATTTTGATTTTTAATGATTTGTGACATAAGTTGCAACCAGTTATGGTCAAGCTAAAATTAGCCCTGCCCCCATGAGCACCTGCCAACATTCCTGACATAATTGTGTCCCAAAAAACGGCCCATGAAATGATAACTACCCCATTGTTGGGGCGGCTGTGTCTCACAAGACAGAGCAGGTCGTCCATGAACCGGAAGGTTAGCGGTTTGATCCCCGGCTTCCCACGTCTGCCAGCTGAAGTGTCCTTGAGCAAGACACTGGACCCTAAGTTGCTCCCAGTGAGTGTTCGCTGGTGTGTGAATGTTTGTGTGCTTCTGTGAGTGAATGAGTGAATGAAAAGCTTTGAGTGTGTTTAGAGTAGCCCTGAGGTTGATTCAACCAGTGTTGATTCTGATTAATCATGGGCTGTTACGGCATCTCACAGTAAAATCAGAGCATGTGAGTTATAAAGAGATCCGTAGGAAAACTACAGAAAATTCAAATCAATGTTTTATGTGGTCAAGACCCTTACGGAAGTATTTCAAAAAAACATATAAGCTGTAAGCATCTAAATTTAAGTGTCACAATATGGGACCTTTAAACAAATCTGTTATTTTATAGAAGAAATATAGGAGCCATTATGGTGGGAATTCTCCATTAAGTGGAGGTGGGTATAGTCCATAGGTTGCCAGTACAGGTGCATTCATACAGGTAGTCAGGCTGGTTTATGGGGGATATATGCTATGTTACACTCGATCTGCACATTTACCCGCACTCTAGCCAGGTGTGAGCCAGCATGTACAATGTACTGTATGTTGTATGATGCACTGAGTATGTAACAGTACTGCAATGAATGGGAATGTCTACCAAAGGCAGCAGGCATCCTGGTTTGTTGTTGAAGCGCATCAAAAACATCTTCCCCGTTCTTTGTCGAATGATGAAATGTCAGTAGTCATTATAAGGAAGACTCCTTTGATTCCCTGACACAAAAGGAGGGAGAGCTAAAAAAAACTAAGCTGAAATAAAACAAATATACATCTTCAACCTGTAATAACCCTGATTCCTGATCCTTTTATTCCGCTGACAAACCCGACTTTCACGTAGTGTCTGAAGGCCGAGCGGGTGTGAGCACAGAACAACACTCAACTGGTTCTTGGAGGCCTGCTCCATCAGAAGGGAGAGCTCCCTCATGAACTGCCCACAGAGCTGGTTCTTCTCCGACGCTCCAGACATCATGGTCAACCAGACAGGCTCAGCCACGCGGGGCATGGTGTAGAGGTCACAGATGGTCATCCTGGAGATGGGGTATGAGGAGGGAGGGAAGGAGGGATGAAAGAGGGAGAGAGCGAATGAAAAGGAAGGGTGGAAAAGAGAGAAAAAACAGACGTGTTATTGTCTCCGGTGGTAAACAAAAGAGATCTCAGTTCACTGGGTTTCACTGTCTGCACTCAGGCCCTGGGAGACCCTGCCTGTGTGCGTGTGCGTTTGCAACAGTCCAACAAACTTGCACGCACCCACGAGGCCCGTCTCTCCCTCTGTATGCTGCTGTGCTTGTGTGTATATGTATCTGTATGTGACTCGGTTGGGGCGTTTGTCCATTGAGAAGGACTGGAGTTTCCATGGAACGCGGGGGCCTGTTGCTGAGCATGTCTCGGCGAGGGGCCAAGCGTTGACACGGGCAGAGGGGGAATCTCTGCAGCCTGAGGAATGTGAAGAATCAGGCATTTTTAATCACAGCTGAAATGCAGCTGCTCGAGTCTGGGTTTGGAAATTAAAAGGCTACACTGGACAGAAAAAAGTTCAATAATCACAGATCACACGTTGGCCTTAAAAGAGCTTTTAAAAAAATAAAATAAAATAATCAGTGTAACATCCAACCACATCAGACTCCCTGTGACCTTTGACTTTTTTTGTCACCAGTCTACGAGGGGTACTGGAAACCCCCGGAGACCTCATCCATTAAACAAGGTTAAATCTGCCCTGAACTCATGACCTGTTAGACCCATGAGGACCAGCAGTAGACAGAGGGCAGGCTGCATGCTGGGACAAAACACAGATGTCACACAGGAAAAGAAAATGACCTTCACCGCAACTCAGCCATTCCACAGATTACACTATTTTAGGCAGATATAAGTAGACTTTCCAAAGAAAACAGGAGCCCTGATAAGTCATTAAGTATAGTTCTGAAGCCCTAAACATATCCTTCCGATTAATACATGGAGAGTGACAGTAAGAGCAGTAAATGCTGGAACATATTTATCTATAATAGGTAACATTTTCACATTAAAATATCTGAACAAAGTCGATGCAATTTATTTAATGACTTGTTTCTTAACATTATATTTCTGCTTGAGTCACATTAGGCAGATCTCGCATCAGCAACAGTGAAAACAACAACTCCCATGATCCCGCACTACTTTATGATGTGATCTACTACACAGGGTTAGAATATAAAATAATAAGCATTGTTATTGTGGCATAATAATCAAGAAAGTTTGGAAAAATTAACAATAATTAAAATAATCAAGGCAAGGCACATAAAAAGAAAGTGAATAAAATAAATTAACTAACCAAAATGATGAAAAATGAACAACATAACCAGAAAAAACAAACAAAATAGTCAAGAAAATTAGTGTGGGGGGGG
>JAQQAE010017857.1:0-11348 GCA_029823295.1 Pseudamia nigra
AGAAACTATTTTATTTTTGCATTGAATATTAAGCTCAGCTAGCTACTGGGTTATTTATTTTTCTATTTCTAACAATCGATTTTTGTGTAAAACGAAAGTTTTAGTTTTGTTATGACTTTTGAATTTGAAGTATTCTGCAGACATGGTTTGAAACTATTTTTTTATTACGAGATTTCTTGCAATGTTCTTTATAAAGCAAAATAAAATGCATCTGTAATTTTGATACTGCTGCATTATTTTTAATGCTCTGAGAATGTGGGTATCGGATTGGATCGGTATTGGCAAACCACATCATTTAAAGGATCGGATCGGAAGTCAAAAAAATCTGTATCGGGACATCCCTATTGGTAACTAAATAATTTTTCTAACAGCACTGCTTTAACTGATTTTATTAATTGTTTGCAATAAGACAAGATTGATGCGACACTGAAACCTCTCATAATTAAATAATCCTTCACCATCAGTAGGGAAATGTGTGTATGAGCAGGTTCTTGTTTTGTTTACATCATATTCATGGCTGAGAAGGTGAACACTCTGAGGAGCAAAAAGCAAGTAGAGTAACAGACATTGTAATATGTTCAGAAAATGATGGCAAGATAAGAGACTGGATTATATGTAAATAATAGTGTCTGATGTAAATAAATAATTGGCTTTCTGAAAGTGAGACTAACTTTGTTTACAGGGAAATGATGAGTGGAAACTTTAACATGTTGTGGGCAGAGAGGAGCTGACATCAAACTGTCTGATAATCACCAGATGAGTGTGGTTACGAATTTTCAAAACACTGAAATGTTTATAAAAGCCAAATGTCAAACATTTTGATTGAGGCTATGTACTTGTGTAGTGAAAAATAGGGCTCTTAAAGCACCTCTTACAACAAAAATGTTTTATTTTTGTTCAATAAGCTACAGTATGGCTCAAATGTCAGTATATGTTTTTCTTTGCTGAGACATCTTTCATCTGAATCATCTGATAAAGAATCATCAGGCCAAGGCCTGATTTATTAAAAAAAAAAACTGCAATGCTTTTTAAAGCAGTTATTAAACAGAAGCAGATATTTATTTAATTCAGCTCATTTGTGCGGAAAGCACAGGTCCCATTCCTTTGCCATGTAAGCTGTTGGGTGGTTCATTTGGGTCAACTATGTAATCCAAACACTTGGATGCTAACCAGAGGTGGATTGATGTGATTTTATAACCTCCAGTTTCTGTGTATTCAAAAGCAAGTTTTAAAAATTAGTTGATTTCATCTCTGTGTTCATGTTCACAGCAGGAGTAAAGATAAATGACAGGAACATCATGAAAAGCTAGAATTACAAACAGGGTGACAGTCCAATAAATAACCTACCTGTTAGTTCATGTATCTGTCTCTGACACAAAGTGGCAGATACTCAAACCCACTAAACATCATGTCCCTCTGCCTGTAGGTGTGGTTGCACTTATTTTTTAAACTGCTGCTTTTGAAAAGGCAACAGACTACACTGACCTTGGAAACAATGATGAATCTGAGGAGGCAATGCCACGAGTGTACAAAGGTGACATCAAGCTAAATGTGGCTACTTTGGGCAATCTAAAATGTAAAATATGTTCTGGGTTGTTTAACACTTGTTGTTTGTGTTTTGTTGCAGTTTGGATTTCTTTGGTATCAATGTGCAATGCAGAAAATAATAGAAGTAAAGAAAAGCCACTCAAAAAGATAGTGTGTCCAAACATTTGACTGGTAATGTATATGTTTTAATACATTGGCTTGGACACCTGTTTACATTGTAATCCAACTCAACTGTCAGTTCTTTCACAGGGTGCTCACTATGCACCTGGAGTCTCACACATGCAGGAACTTAAGTACTTGTAAGATTTTATTTTTCAGGCGTTTTCCTATTTTTAATATTTGACTGCCAACAGTCTGTGCGATGTGGGAATATCCTGAAATTACTTTTCTGCACATTAAGACTTTAAAACATCCAAGAGACAAAACAACACATAACCAGTTGAAGCAGGTTATACCAAATTAATAAGTCCTGTGTTCACAAAGGAAAAATTGCTGTTTTTGTTCAGGAGTCAAACAGCTTTGAAAAGAGACTTATGAGCCAGTTTTCCCACCAGAAAGGGCTGTCTGACAGCAAGGTAAAGTGGTGAAAATGTTCTAAGTATAGCTTGCCAACCACCTACTGTATTTTACTACAAACAACCCACTTAGAAAGTTCCAAACACACCTTTTAAAACAGAGCGTTAGAACCAATCCAAAATCTAGTTTAGAAAGAGCAATTGTACTCTTGAGTTACACAGCTTTTCATCTGAACTTTAAAATGTAGCTGCAAGACAAAATGATAAGTTGCAGCATGTTTTGAATATTATCCCAGAACAAGGGCACAAAAGGTATTTTAATAAATTCTGAGTAAATTCCGGTTACGCTGTGAAGCAGCCATTAAGAGGAGTGACAATCATAACAGCTGTTGGTAAATGATAGAAGATTATACAGATAAGATGGGAGTTTATCCAGTATGACTTTGTAAATAATAATTTACAAGTGCTGTTGTCTTCTTTGGCTTAATCAAACTCAGGAAATGAAATCATAACATACGCAGTGATTGAGACTGAATAATGAATTGTGTAAAAAATTGAGGCAGCAAAGTGTGGAGGATGCAGCATTTATGTAAATGTAATTGACGGGCTGTATAGTGTATAGTCCAAAAATATGTAGCTATTCCATGTCGTGCATGAAAGAAGTGTAGTAGTTTTGTTGTTGCCACGGCAACACCAACAATTGATTGAAAGATGACATGACAGGCTACGTTTACGTTGTTTGATAAATATGGATTTACAACTAAAAACAGGCTGAAAACTCCAGGGAGCCTGAAACCATCAACCAGAGGTGAAAGAACATCTCATAATAGATTGAATTTGCAGCACTGAAAAGCTTTTCTGCCTCATGGTTATGTCACCTCCGTCAACATCCAGTAACATAAAGCAGCTTGATTGGCAGACGAGAAGTGAAGTAGATTCAAATGAATAGCCAAATAAAATAGACATGGGTCCCATATAAATGAAATGTAAACATCCTTCAAGTTGTTGCACTCAAAGTTACTTTATCAGGCTGTCAGGTCATCTGCCTGCCTCAACTAATGCAACACTAAAGATAATGTATGCAACTTTCAACCTTTATTTAACCAGATTAAGGGACCCATTGAGATCAAGGTGTCATTTACAAAGGAGACCTGGCGAAGAGGTCAGCAGCGCGCATCTTAATAAATAAAACAAATATTTCTTCTTGCTCTGTTTAAGAATAGCATTATGCAAACTCACCCCCCCCATACACACAGACAGTGTGTAAAGCTCAATGATAGAGCCATAATTAGAATACATTGTGGAAGAGAGGCAAAAACAGTTGTTAAATAGAAAGATGGCAATTTCCTGGTGTTTTTCAAGGTACACTCTAGACATACACTCAAGACATAAACTCACCCACACCTTTGTAAAACTCAATGGGAAAGTTCCAGAGAGAAATATAACCAAAACAGATCACTTCCTTGTTTGTCTAGTGAATGCAAGTTCAAATTGCTTCCACCCTAACGAGCTATCTGATGCTCTGATTGCCTGTAGATGTAAACACAACTCTGTGATTGACCGAAGATGCAAACTCATCCTGCACTTCACGGAAAACCTGTACAGAGAAAAATCTGACCGAAATAAGAGAATTAAGGCAGAGCAGAGGGCTAAATCCACCAGCACACTGACAGAGGGACAAAAATGAGGACTGGCAGAATTATTAATGGATGAGTCTAGATATTGATTTTAGGAAGGACAGTTGTACACTTTGTCTTTAATTAAGTTTTTGATCCTATAATTCAAAGAATGCCTTGATTTATAGAAGCTGAAAAGGGCTGACTAAACGAGCGCTTTGGGAAATGAAAGATGATTTACAAAAGCATTGTTTGTTAAAGCTCCCATATTGTGCAAGCCATTTCATGTTACCCACCTTGAAGATTAACTGGGGGAAAAACAAAAACAAAGATGCTTTTATACACAACTCTGATTTGCTGTAGTTGTCGGTGTGGTTAGTCATTTAGTAATGTTGTCGAAAAGTTTAGATTCATTTCTTACTGATTTCTTTTTTTTTTTTACTGATTATTTTTTTCAGTACTTGTTTAAGCTTTAGGCATTTGCTTTTCTTGCCCATACTGTAAGAAGCCTCAGTAAATATAGCACAAGTGTGACAGTCAGCAGAGCCGTTGGCAGCATCATCTACATTGAACAAAATCCAGAGGCTGAGACACAAATGATTTCATTCTAATTCTACATTTAAATAACTTTACCTAATATGACGTTTTCAAGCTCTGAAGTTTTTTGTACTAACATCAGTGATCTCTTTCCACCCACAGCTGTGTGTCGGCACCCAGCTGCGTGTCTCCACTTTCTGTACTTTCAACCATTTTTCATCAAACTGAGCGTGCAGACTCTTTTTTTCGCCTTCTTTCTTCACATCACTGCATGAACCCTGAACCTCCTGCTCACCAGCTCTACAGAACATTTAAATCCAGTTCGATCTCCTTCTGATCTGCAGATTTAAAAAGAAGCTTGTTTAAATCACAACAGGCTCGGTGTTTCTGTGTCACGAGTTAACCGGAATGGGCTCCCTCACTCACTATCAATCACATTACACACGCGCTTCCAGAATAATTCCTTTGAGTTGCACTGATGCTAAATGCATGAAATGAACAAAGCAGCGTGCCTGCTTATTCTGTTCCTCATCCCTCGTTGCTGCTTTGTTCTGATACCTCTTGTGTTTTTTCTTTCAGAGAGAAGCTGAGCGAGCTGCGACGGGAGAAGCAGAAGTTGGTTGAGAAGATTATGGATCAGTATAGAGTCCTTGAACCCAGCATGCAACCTCCAACCAGCAAGTCCAAGTACTGTGTCTACATACATGTACATCTAACTGTTCACTGAGATATGAATCTGTTCATGCATCTGATCGCTGCAGCACACTGTAATACAAATGCAATAATGCATGCCTAATTTAAGTATTTATAATTTATACTCAGGGAGATGACAGGATTTAACCAAAACCATTTGAATTAAGTCAACAGGTTTGGCATAGTACCTGCTGCCAAAAGAGGATGTTTTGTTTGGACAATGAGTTTGTGTTTAATTGGCCAAATCTGGGTCTTCCTGAAACTTCTGAGCTTTGAACTGGATCTGGTTCTGGTGAATTATTAATTCATCAATTGGTGCCTTTAGTGCAGAGGTTTATGATGAGAACAGGAAATGAGCAAAATAATTCTGAAAATGAGCAAGAATTAACAAAATCATGTAAAAATGGGCCAAAAATTCATTCTAAACTGCTATACAGTGGTCCCTTGTTTATTGCGGGGGTTATGTTCTAAAAATAACCTGCGATAGGCGAAATCCACGAAGTACAGTAGTCAACTTTATTTTTTATTTTATTATTTAATTATTATATTTGTTTTAAGGCTGTAAAACCCCTTACCACACACTTTCTATTCTCACATTTATCTCTTATTTAAACACTCTCAAAATTCAAACCTTGGTAGATGTTAAATAAAAAATAAGTACAGCATTATAGAACTAAAGATAACACTTGTTTGAGACATAAAAAAATATAAACATTTTCCTACAAAAAAATATGATGGCTCTTAGAAATAAATTTTATTTTAACAATCAACCTACAAAGCTGGACACATAAGAAATTATTAATAGTGGCTCACGCGTTACAGTTCCTCTAACCGCGCCTCTTCATCCTGGCTCCGCTCTGCTGTAGCGTCTTTTTTCCAATGACACCTTCGTCAACATTGTAGGTTTTTGTTGGAGAGAAAACTTGCAAACATACAGCACTTCAGTCACACTGCTAGCGATTGAACATTTGTGTAAGTTTGGCGAACTGAACACATTCTGTACTGTACAGGAGACACAGCACGGAGGAGATTGATTGACAATGGCCTACAGTCCCTTAGCCAATCAATTTGTAAAAAAAACGTGAAAATTACACTTAAAAAAATCTGCGAAACAGCAAGGCCGCGAAAGGTGAACCGCGATATAGTGAGGGACCACTGTATATATATATTTTTTTTACTGTGAATTAATACACATAGTACCATAACATTCTTTTGTATTTTACTCTTGAAATGTAAAAAAATAATACAATGTATAAGAATAAGGAACTTTACCGCCTTTGAATTATATCAAAATGGAGAAAATAAGCACTAGATGATCAAACTCTTTAATATGCAACATAACATTTTTTAATCAAAACCACACCGTTCCTTCAAGTTTCCCCTGTACATAAACCTCTCCCAAAGTGCAGCAGACAGTTTCTTTTGTCCACAGTCTGTCATTCTCCATATCTCTCTTATTGTAACAGCTTGGTCACTTGGGATTTGATGTTGTTGTTGTGTGCTGTGTTATAACTGTTACAAAAGGTGCTTGGAAATCCAGTGTTCACGTCATGGCAGCCGGCAGTCCAACTCCAGACTGTCAGATAACGTTATGTATTGTCATTTAAGATGCTTAACAGGCACTATGAGGCCAGCTCAGTGAAATTATTTGGGTCCTTCAGCTATGCAGGTTTCTGTGAATGCTCTGTGAAAGTTTGTGTGCTTCCTGTGGCTATGTTTAAGTAGCCTAAGATAAACAAGTGCCACGAGTCTTCACACGTAGCTGCACAAAAAAAGGACACATTCATTCATGCATCAAGCTCTGCAGGGCTGCTACACCTTACACATGTAATTTCTTCACTGACATAAAAAAAGTTTTTTGACTGTTGCAAAGTAATAATTGTAGCTACAAACCCACAGAAAATAAAAATGACAGCACCTGAAGCCCTAATAGCCAGACATTCAGTTATCAGTTATCTTTGGCAGTGGTGTTCTGCATTCTGCAGTGCAGTTGGTTCTTGTTCTTTCCTGAACAGACCAGCTTCAATTTGCCAGGTAACACCCCCAGTCCACACTCAATCCACACCTGTCCTTGTCCACGGAGCAGGAACAGAGACAGGTAGATTCTGTCCACAGGTCCACACTGTCCATGGAGACCAGATGCACACCACAAACACTCGCCTCCTGTCTCCTGGGTGACAGAATAGTTTTCTCATTATCAGTTTACCATAGGTCATGTTGTCTTTCCCTCATTATCTTGTCGTTGTGTACTTTTTTGAAAACTTTTCTTTCTCCTTGTTATCTTAATGCAGATTGGCTCACAAAATAAAATGACTAATCAGTTTCAAATCTTTAAATGTAGTGCATTTGTTATTTCTCTCAGGCAAGAAAAATATCCTCAAGCCTCAAACAAAACTGAACAATGTGAGTAGTCACTTAAAGGTGCAGCCTACGATTTTGGGAATTTAGCTCTTAGCCGATCATTTGTTGCGATCCACTGTAAATGATTAGACAGGTGACCTGCCAGTCAACACCGCTTACAACCTCAAAGGTGCATGAGTTCATGTGCTTACTCATGGAGTTGAAATCAGTCGTAGCGGTAGCGCCTATGGAGCTAGCATCTGTAGCTTATCTAACCACAGGACGACCAAGGAGAGACAGTCTGCATTTCAGATTCCGTCAACATCTGCTACAGGTAAGAAAAGAACAGACGTTCTAGCTTTACAACTGTGAGGTTGTAAGCCATGTTGACTAGCAGGTCACCTATTGGCTACTACCGTAGCTAGTTTGCCAGCATCATAGACAGCACCTTTGAAAATGGAAAAATGAAGTCCTCAACTTTTAAAAGAAATCACATTACAAACCACATATATACTTTAATTAAGAAGTATTTTCTCTTCTTTCTTTAATGTATGTGATATTGAACATGATTCTTCTCTCCCTTAAGTTCCTTTTGTATAAATAGCATCATTCATAAACTCATACGGGCATTTTTTTTTAGGTAATTTGAGGATGATTTTTTCCCATAATAAGCTGGATGACAAAACGGGAGAGTTGAAAATCATATATATTGTGTTTTAGTTGCGTCACGCCAAAAACATGTTACCTTAAAAACTGAGAATATTTACATCACATAACACTTTTGAGTACTTTGAATTGGCAAAAAACAAAAACCATGATTTGTACACATGGACGTACGTAATTGTTCAGACCTCAGCTGGAGAGAACAGCTTCGTGGACCTTGTGCAATTTTAAGTAAATACCCCAGTCTACAGCTGCAGAAATCGACAGTAAATTGGAATTCCATTTTAAACCACTTACTAATATGAATTAGACCCATTTTGCACAAATTAGATGTAGCACTGGCCTGAAATCTACAGCCTCCATATGTGACTCTGAATTAAATACAAATGACTTTTTGCAGTGTGACCTCTGTCTTAATAGTTACACAGTCACACTAATGTCACTCTAGATAAACATTTGTCACGATTCTGCCCTGATAGGAAGAAAGACAGCTTTTTCTTTATTTTTTACTATTTTCAACATTGTGCATTAATCCTGAAGACATCAAAACTGTGAAAGGACACATATGGAATTATGTAGTGAACAAAAAGTGTTAAACAAGCCAGAACATGTCTTGTCTAGAGTTAATTTGTGCCATTTCTTGCCTTTTTGATGTGTTTTAGACCATCAGTTGTCTTGAGCAGAGGAAGGGTGGGTACTGAGTATTGACTCACACCGTTATTTCTTAAAGAAATGATGGACTTTATGTAATGTGTTTGTCATACTAATATCAATTTGTACAGTAGTTGTAGTTGTACTAATAGGTATTAATGTACAATGTTGAAAATAATAAAAATAATTAAAAGAACACTGAAAGACAATGTATCTGAATGAATCTGATCTTGGTCACATTTAGAACGGAACATGAACAGCTAATCAGAAAAATCAGATTTGAGCACCAGGACTTGGTCTGTGAACCTTGCACTAGAGACAGGCCTGTGCAGGAAGTGAGTTCAGTAAAGATGGTGATGATGATGAAGACTTATAAAGAGACAGCCAAGTTAACTCAAGGCTGAAAGGAAAGGGGAAGGGGCACAGATTAAGGTTGGAGTAACAGGTGTGCAGGTGGGTGTGGAGGTCATGTGAGACAGGACGGAGGAGCAAAGAGGGGATATTTCACAGGGAGAGGCAGAGGGTGGCAGGGATATGACACAAAAATAATGTGGCCAAAGCAAGAGCTGAGGAAATGAATTGTTATAAAGTAAGTAAAAATTCTAACCACGCTGCATTGTAATCACTGTCCAGACATTTGGCTGAATTTTGTGCAATGAATTTAACATTTGCAAATCATTTTAAAGCTGTTGCCAAATCAAGTGCTTTGTATTAACATGATAATGACATTTTCATAATGCCTTTCTTGTCACATTATAATAATCTTTACTTGGCATAGAAACTGACTTCTGGCAGTTCCAGAGCCATTATTTTTCACATCAGAAAACCTCCAGTTCTGTGCCCAAAATGCATTTTGTGAACAATGCAGCCACTGACACTTGGCAACCTAGTACTGCTTCTGGAAAAATGGGGTGTTCTTGTAAAGAGTGCTTGTGTCAGTGTGCACACAGATAAACACTGCTCAAACTCACCTCCTTTGGTAAATACTCCCTGTCCTCTGTGTCCTCGCAGGAAATCTAACTGGATTGCAGACAGGATGAAGAAGCTAATCAAACCCCGGGGAGGAGGAAGAGAGGGACGCGCCCTCTTCACCGCCGCAGGCAGCGTGGAGAACCTGGCCGACAGCACTGAATTTACATCAGACACACACGCACCTCAGCTGGGTGAGACCACACACACATCTCCACACCAGCACACTGAGTCTCTTTCACACACACATAAACACCAGTCGACTGGTTTTCACAAAGATATGCTCACATGCTCACCCCATCAAGCGGGGCTACGGGCATGCATACAAATTATCTCATGACTACCAAGTGTGGTCGACATTGATACCACTCTCTTCTGCCTTGCTCTCAGAGCACCAAGACTTCGCGAGGCTGGCTTTTTCTGCCAACCACATGTTGAAAGGAAAAGATTCACATGGCTTCATTTTGTATTTATGCACCTTGACCGTGAACACATTTCCAAGAATAAATGTGGATATCTTCCAAGCCAGAATTACAATAAAGATTTGTATTCACTGACCTTTATTTACTTTGAGTGAGAGCTACAGCCAGTGATTATTTCCATAGTCATTAATCCATTGACATTTTTTCAAATGTAACCCTTTCACACATGGTGTCCACAATGCAACCCTAAAAAGGCAAACTGATAAATCTACCTACGGGTACAAATAAAGTAACCTGAACCTGATAGTAACAAGGTGACATTTTATAGTAATTACAAAATCGAGGCAAAAAGCAAAACAAAATGCAATTCATCAATGGGTAGTTTGACATGAACAAAAAAGTCAAGAAAAAAGAGCAACCTAAGGAGCAGCAAGCACAACATAGTAAGGGAAATGACTAACAGTCAACAAAGTAAGAAGAAAAATGAACAAACCCATCAGGAAAATTAACCAAATTAAATGCAAACACTCGAAGAAGTTGGTAAGAAAGGAATAAAAAAAGAAAAGTGAACAAAATAATCAAGTAGACGGATCAAATTAAAGGCAAAAAGAAGAAAAATGAACAAAAATAAAGCAAACAGTCAAAGAAAAGCAACAAAAAAATGAAAAAATCAAGCACTTTTACTCTTTTTCAGAGTTACTACACTTTGCCTTTGTAGGGCTGTATAGTTATTCACACAAACTCAAGCCACAGTATTTGCAGTGACAAGCACTATTTGGCCTTGTACACACCACCGTAATACAAAAATAAATGTGCAAATTGCACGGTGGATTCATAGTTTTGTTTTTAGCATAATTATGATTGTATTTCACTAAACTGACTTGCCCAAATGTACATAATTTAACCATTTCAACCACTCCCTCACTCAAAAACAAGTGACATTATTTTAAAGATTGAAAATGTCATATAACCAGTTTTTTTAATGATTCATGCATGAAAACTTTAATCTAGTAGTTGTAGGACTGCAAAAAGATGACATCCTTAAGTGTCCCAGAGATTTTCAGTTCATCTTTACAGAGGAGGAAAGATTCAAGGAAATACATGTACGAAGATGCTGACACTGCATTAGAACATTTTTTGCTGAAAAAGTACTTAGTTATTGATTTAATTTAATAGTCAGCAGTGTAACTTTGTGATTAGCAGTATGCAGCTTTATTTCGTATTTGTTAATTTACTATATATTTAGCGAAAACTAGAATATTTGACATCTTCTTCTTCTTTTCCTTTCGGTTGTTCCCTTCAGGGGTCGCCACAGTGAATCACCTGCCTCCATCTCACCCTGTCCTCTGCATCTTCTTCTCTCACACCAACTACCTTCATGTCCTCCTTCACCA